>CAODLS010343839.1:0-14503 GCA_948243855.1 Flueggea neowawraea
TGTAGAAAACGTAATTGTAATAATAAAATATATAAATAATTAATAATAGTAATTTATAGAAAAATGAATTTTTGAGAGAGTGTAGAAGAGATTGAGATTGAGAGAGAAAAAATGGTGTAAAATTGGTAAGAATGGGGTGGGTATTTATAGAGTTGAAAAAATACAAAAAAACAAAAAAAAAAAAAAAAGAAAATAACCGTTGGAACCGCCGGTTCCAACGGTCAGAACCAGCGGTTCCAACGGTCAGTGAACCGCCGGTTAAACCGGCGGTTCGGCGGTTTTTAAAACAACAAACCGGAACCTAAACCGCCGGTTTTGGTCGGCCGGTTTCGGTTCGGTTCCGATTTTGCCCGGTCCGGTTTCGGTTCGGTTCGCCGGTTCCGGTTTGATTTTTACAACTCTAACACGTTGTTTATATTTGTTTACATTTGTGTACGGAGCAAATTTGCAAAGTTTTTGTAGTATATGATGTAGTTATCACTAATTCTTTTTCAACTAAAATATCAATTTAATATCAAATTGAAATATACTTTTCTTCATTTTTTTAAAAAAAAATTACATTACTTTTTTCAATTTAAATATCAACTTAATATAAACTTGAAACAAACTTTTTGAAAAGTTAAACTTAACAATGCCTTTAAATATCAACTTAAAATAAACCTTTAAATATCAACTTCATATAAACTTGAAATAAATTTTTTTAAAAGTTGAACTTAAAAATGCCTTTAAATATCAACTTAAAATAATTTTTTTCGAAAAACATTCTTCAAAGTATACTTAATAAACTTTAAGGCAAATAAAAAACAACCAGTTACAAACTTAATACAAACGTTATATAATTTCATATAAACTTGTATCAACTTTATATAAACTTTATCTAATCTTAACAAAAAAATTTTACAAACAATCTCAATATAAACTTAAAATATAAACTTCATATAAGCTTTATATAAACTTAATGTAAATTGTTTTCAAAATTTATAAACAACTTTTTAATAACCTAAAAAATCAACCTTATGCAAACTCAATATAACACATTTTGTAAACATCCAACTATATCTTTAAAAAAAATTGTAATCTTTAAATAAATATTTCTTAAAGTTTGTCAAAAAAAATATTAGCATTCAAAATAATTTTATTAAAATATAAAAAAATAAAAAAAAAATAAAGAGGAGCGACTGAAACCCTAGCCACTACTCCTGATGGCCAGATTTGGCCGCCACCCTAGCCATCAGATTTGGCTGACACGTATCACGGTTGCCAAACGAGATCGAATGCAGGGTAGAGCGAGAATGGGAGAAGGACAACCGGAGGAGACAAGATCGAAGTGCGATGCGACGGAAGAGCAGATCTGACGTCGATGAAGAAGCCGAGAGACGACGCACAGAGGGAGGCACACTACGTGAAGCAACGAGAAGGCCGAGAGAAGGCGCGAAGAAGGAGGCGCGCGACACGACAAAGGCCGAGAGCCAGTGGAGTTCTAGGCGGAGGCACAAAACGATCACACCGAGTCGAGGGAGTAGGAGAGGGAGTCAGAGATGGAGGGAGATGAGGCGGAAATACACACACACACAAAGAGAGAGAGAGAGAGAGAGAGAGAGAGAGAGAGAGAGAAGTGTAAACAAAGGGTGAGAGGAGAGAGAAATGAAAAAAGGAAAATTGAGGACTTATTACAATGGTATGTTCGTATAAACTAAGAATATCGGGCGTTCAAGTGTAAAATTATGGGCCTAAAATTAAGAAAAATGGTCCAGCACCGTTAGTTTGTAATTAAGGGGTCTAAATATAATTTAGGATGTAATTATTCTAATGAAATACTGAATTTAATAAATAGACAAATACAATTTTAATTTTGACAACTAGAAATATGATCGAACTTACTTTAAAAAATATTAGATGAAAACTTCTAGAGACATTTGAATGCATTGAAAAATGCTCAAATTTATTTTGAAAAATACTAGATGTAGACTTTTGGAGAATTTATACATTTGATATTTTTTAGAGAAATTTAAAACGTATTTTTATTTCTTAAAAATTATTTGGGTTGGGCCTAAAAATCAATTTTCATATGTGATTTCAGTATAATTGTGTGGTTTTCCCATTTTAAGCTCCATTACTTAGTGATAATGTGATATTACTTAGTGATATATATTGGTTACTTTTAATACTTTTTTAATTGAATCTATTTGTTTATACACATCTGTATTTGGTGATGTTTCATTGTGTACTTGTCTGTAAAGGTCTTGTATATGGATTTCACAAGGACATTAGGGTTGTACACGTTTTGTAAATATTTTAGGTTGATTATGTGCCTAATTAACAAAAATAATATAAAGAATGATATTTTAATTATTTTTTGTTTGTATTCATTTTATACACATTTTGTAAACATTTTTTTTTGTGTTATACACATTTTGTTGTTTGTTTTGTACTCGTTGTCAGTGATCAAATTTCTAGCACGTAGTTAAAACATTGTCAAAATCTGACACACGGTCAAAAAGTGATCAAATTGTTGTATTTTTCGAAATGTTTTCTCTGTGTGTATCACTTTTGAGAATCTTTTGCTATTGTGGTATTTGCCAAAATAGATATACTTTTTTGTTATATATTTGTGTGTTTTTCCCATCAATCAATCAACACCGTAAATAAGGTTGGTAAAAAAGAAAGTGGCTTAACTGGAAGTTTTTTTAAAAATTTTATTAGTGAAGCATTTTTTTTATTATCAATAGATATAACCTATGCTTTGTGTGAAAATTCAATAATATTGGTGAACAATAGACTCATAATTTTTACTAAAATCCTTCCATCTATAAGAGTTTGAAAGTTTAATTCTAAACACTTCCTCTCTCTTGAAATAATAAATTTGTTCATTTTTTTATATAGATTAAAATATTAGTTAGAAGCATTAATTTTTAAGGAATTTTCAACAATAATCTTAATAAATTATATCTTACTAATTTAATTATTGATGAATAATACTATTTCCTATGCATTTAAATATGGAGAATATGGTACAATGTCCTATAACTATTAGTTTTAAGAAAGAAATAAGTTTATAATTTGAGAAAACCAAAAAAAAAAGAAAAATAAGCATATCATTTTGGAATGGAGGAATCAAACGTGATCAATTTTGCATCAATTAAATATAAGGTGAGTAGGATTAAATTTTGAATGATCCTAATGAATTGTTTAACTAGATATTCGTATCAGTGTATTAAATTTCAGCAAGAGAATCTATAAATTAACACGCAAAGTGCAGCAAATGGTTAATGAATGATATTCAACGTGGGAAAGTCTAGTCAAGTTCTTGAAGAATGGTGCCAATATTCTTGACTTGAAAGTCTACAGAAGCAACGAGTAACAGTAAAATATATATGCTGGAGAAACGGTACTGTGTGCTCGTTTGCTTCATGTAAAAATCTGCAGGTACCTAAGCTTCAATTGTGTTGATGGAAACATTAACATTTGCCAAAAAAAAAACAATTTGAAGTTGCAATTGCAATGTAGGTGGTAGTTTTTACAGCTAAATTATAAGATCTCAATTAAGTACTTTATTATCTAAATGTATTTTAAAGATTGAATACTAATAACTTACAAGCCAAAAACTCTAAGCTGTTACTCAATTTTTTTTTTCAAATATTGGACCGTATATATATTATGTTTTTTGAGCATAAATAGTGTCTAGAACTACTTTCTTTATACGTATCTTACCTAAATTTGCCAAACTAATTACTTATTCAACATATATAAGAAATATTACTTTAATCAATTATATATTAACATTTGAATGAAAGAAAAACGAAGGATTGTGTTTGTGTGTGTGTAGCACCCGTAAAATAATAAAATTTTAAGGTCTATTTTGATCATAATGATCTCAAAAGTTCAATATTTATTGTAAAAAATTATTCAATGTTTATTTCTTTTTTATTCTTTTTTTATTTGTATTTTGTAATAATTTTTGTTATTATTATTATAATATTTATTTTTGTTAGTTATTAGTTTAAATGTTTATTTAAAAATGGGGTGATAACACAGTGTTGAATTAATATCAAGCGCAGATTATGCTTACCTCGCAACTTGGCCACCAAAAGCCCCGGTCGTCAATCATTCACTATTAAGCTTACGCCGAAAAGAAAAAACAAAGGCTTCTCCATTAAATCGACAAAGAGTATTTTTCTGACTTATATTTATATAGAGGTGCACAATATTAATTATATGTGGAAACTACATTAGTCAATTATTTAACAACATAAAATATCTATGGTAACCCATATTTGTCTCTTCAATCGATGATGTGGTTAGTTTTGGCCACTAACCATTCAATTTATGGTGTGAATGATTCTGGACTGCAATATGTGCCATGTGAATACGTTTCTACCATCTCAATGCCGATCAAATATTTGTCTCTTCAATCGATGATGTGGTTAGGTATCTAATACTCAATACGTTTCTATCGTCTCAATGCTGACTATGTTTCTCTCCTCTCAAATTATACAGATTTATATACTGATATGTCACTTGTATTTACATCACTAACACAGATTTATCTTCTTTCAATTTGTTACGTGTCATTAATTCAGATAATGTATTTATTTTGTATCATTATGTCAGTTAATGTATGTTATTTTATATTAAGTATATAGATGGCCATGATGATAATAATAACAATAATAATATAATTAATAAATATAGATTAAAGAAAGCATAATATAGAGAATGAATAAGGAAGGAGTTAAAAGAGTTTGGGAGGGAGGAAGGCCAACCAAATGGTGTTATACAACTTATATTGGGTCAAAACTGAGCTAAAGCACAACAGAGAATTAATTAATATAGATTAAAGAAAGCATAATATAGAGAATGAATGGCGCTTAAAGAGTTTGGGAGGAAAGACCGCCAACCAAATGGTTTTATTGGGTCAAAACTGAGCCAAAGCTGCGGACCACATTGCATGTGCTTATGTCTCTTATACAGTTATACGTTTACCAATCACTGTTGATTGCATCTATTCCTTCATTTCAGACTCCCCCCATCACCCCCTATAAATTCATCCCCGCCTATTCTTCCATTTCGAACTCACCTCAAGACACCTCCTCATCAAGTCTCTGCCTTTTTTCTTACATTAAACATCTTCTGTGCGTTAATTACTAACATGGGTGGAGGCAACAACAAGCAAAAGAAGTCTTCTTCTTTCTTCAGCTTCTTCAAACCTCGGAGGAGCCGAAGAGACGAGGAAGTGAAGAGCCCGAGAAATTTCCCCAGCGATTATGACAAAGTTCTATATATTGGCCAAAAAAGCGAAGAAGTTCCATATATTGCTGATCCTCGTATTGACACTAAAGCCTCCGCCTTTATCGCTGACTACTATGCAACCCGAGTCTTGGAATCTGAAGTGCAGTATTGTTCTGCTGGAAAGGCCTGATGATCACCATGTGTTGGATTAACATGTTCACACTGATCATGGGAGTGCATGTGTGTCTATACTGTTCATAAGAATGTTATTCATTATAAATCTATCGCTTCATAATTTCTGATGACTTGCTGCAATTGCTTCAGTTTCTCGTTAATTATATATAGATATGGAGAGTTGCATCAGCAGCAACTTCATAGCTATAGCCGTGCAGACTTGTAAGTAATCTCAGATAAATTATTGCTTGATCGATGAGCATATATGTTTTCAAGCTCAGGGGCATAGTTAGTTTGCAAAAGAAAGATTAAATTTTACAGCGATGTATTAGAGTCTAAACCCCACTTGTATTTTATAAGTTTCAAAGCTCCAAATTATATTCAACGTGAAAATCCTATTTGGTCACCTCCGTTAGCTTCACCAACGGAAAACTTCAGACCTCTTCATAATTTTTCTTTGTTTTTACTCTTCTGAAATGTATGTTGAGTAACATAATCATATCTTGGCTTGCCTGTTTTTAATATTGAATAAAATCGCTGCTAAATTTGACTCTTTTCTTCTGAAATTAAGTGCTAATGAAAAATTCTACCTTATCGGGTTTGAATGACGTGAGACATGTTTTGTTCCAGTTGTGTTGAATCCAAAGAAAAAAAAACGAGATAGCTTTGTGTTTAATTTTGTTGTTTAAGAAGCATAAGGCAGTGTTGTGGGTTATTGTATTGGCTTTGCTATTGACAATTGTTGTTGACAATACATCATGAACAAAAATTGTGGCTGGTATTTTTATATGGCAGGCATCAGAAATTTGTTCTCTGTTTTGTTCCTTCTCTAATACCTTAGAAGTTTTTCATCTGGTGTTTGTAGGAAAATTAACAAGAGAGTTGTCCTCTTTCTGGTCCCTATTTTTTTAATTATTGTCTTCTTGTTGATAGCCCAGGAACCTGAATTAATGTTTTGATGGGGCAATATAGTTCTTAATCCTTATTGTTTATGAAAAAGATTTATTCTTTTCTATACTAGTGCCTAACTTGCATAAGGATCTGATAATTTTTCAAGATAAGATACGCCCATTTTTTAATGTTTATGGGCTTGCATATATTTTAGGCTCCATAAGTAGTAATTACACGATGGAGAATGCTGATTTTGAAAAATGCACTCGAGGTTTTCCACTTGCAAAAATTTAAAAAAAAAAAACAAAATTTGACAAATTTATATTCTCGAGAAATCACAATATTTTCACAAGAAATTGATTTTTTCACAAAAAATGAATTCAAAAAAAAAATAATTTTCCATTAGGTCTCCAAAAGAGAATTTCAAAGGTCTCTAAAAGATATCTATAAAGGTCTTCAAAAAGAGTTTATAATTTTTTTATAAAAAATTGATTTAATTTTGAAAGT
Organism: Flueggea neowawraea; assembly: GCA_948243855.1. Taxonomy (NCBI): domain Eukaryota; kingdom Viridiplantae; phylum Streptophyta; class Magnoliopsida; order Malpighiales; family Phyllanthaceae; genus Flueggea; species Flueggea neowawraea. Next base: position 6,802 of record CAODLS010343839.1, read on the forward strand.
CTTCAAAGGTCTCACAATTTTTTTATACAAATTTTGATTTAATAAATTTTCAGTGTAATAATTTTTTAAAATTAAGCTCAATTATTTGCATATATATTTACAAATTTTAAATTATTTAATGATAATTAATTTGGTGTTCAAAAGTCTACAATGGTCTACGAAGGTTTGCAATAGTCTATAAAGGTCCATAAAGGTGTACGCAATAGTCTACAAAGGTTTATAAAGGTTTACACGATAGTTTACAAATGTAATCAACCTGTACAAAATTAATCAAACTCAACAAAGATTAACCAAACTCAACAAAATCAACCTGCACAAATTTATGTCTTCAAAGTGTTCTTTCACATTTCTTTGAAACTTCCATTTAGTTAAAGTCTCACAAAAGCATACATGAACAAACAATAAAGACTTTTATGATTTTTTTTAAAACTTAAGGCGCTTTGTGTAATTTTGTTCCACCTAAACACAAGAAGGGCAGCAGTTAAGGTTTCCCAATGCTAGTTGCCACCCCTGACCGTTTACCACCTCCTCATTGTTGTTCCTTCCATTCAACGATTTGAAATCGATGACGAGAGAGAACTCAGCAACAGAGGAGACAAAAGCATACCAAAAAAGAGAGAGGAAGAATGCGACAGACGAGAGAAGAGAGAGAAGGTGACGAATGAGAGAAGACGAGAGTGGACCAGAGTAAAGAGAGAACGAGGGGGACGAGACAAACGACGAAGGCGGACCAGAGGAGAGAATGAACGAAGGCAGACCATAGAAGAGGGAGAAAGAAGGCGACAAAGAGCGAGAGGCAACAAAGAGCGAGAAGCTATGAGGGGTTTTCGGATCCTCAAGACAAAGAGAGAGAACAGAGGCAGAGACTATAGGAGAGAGACATAGAGGAATAGAGAACGACAAAGGAGGGAGGTGGTGGACAGGAAAGACAGAAAGGAGCACTAGGGTTTTTTGATAGAGAGGAAGAGAGAACATGAGGGAGAGGAGAGGAGAGAGAGAGTTGGGGGGGAGAAAAGAGGGAAGATAGAAAGTTTGGCCAAGAAGAAAGAAAACATAATGAAAAATGAGAGGGAAAAAATGCGAGATTTTGACTTATATACATAAACAGATATGACACTTTTCAAATTCTATTTCGAAAATATGGCATTTGTAAGGAAAAGTTTGAGTGTGTTTCCATTCATGAATTTTAAAATTTTGTGGGGCTTTTTGTTAAATTCAATAGTTTAATTGTGGCACCTGGCATAATTAAATCTACGCGAGACACCTAAAATAGTTTGCAATATTTATTCCGTGCTGACATGGTATGTTTATTACAAATATACTTTGTAATATTTTTTTCGCATGCGCGTGACTTTTTAGATTCACAAATATGGATTTTCAAATTCATAGTCTTATTTATATATTGTTGATTTTTTTTTTGTATTTTCAAATTCAAGGAATCTTGTTTATATATTGATTGGATGTTGTTAATATATTGTTTATATGTTGAAAATAATATATAAATTAAATATATAATTTATATGTTGTTGATTTATTATTTACATATTATTTATATGTTATTTTCAACATATAAACAACATACAAATAAGATATCAGTAATATATAAACAACATTCAAGTTTTAAAAAAAGAAACAACATATAAACATGTCCGAAAAATAAATATATTTTAAACAAATTTTAAACAATTTGCTAAAAATATAATTTATAAAATTGGTGGCATAAATGCGTAATTTTAAAATTTCTGCTAAATATTGAAAGTGAGCTGGTGAATCCATAAATTACAAACTGGGATCAAATGTATCTGAAAATAGATCTAGTGATAATGTGATATTACTTAGTGATATATATTGGTTACTTATAACATTTTTTAATTGAATATATTTGTTTGTACACATTTGTATTTGGTGAAGTTTTGTTGGGTACTTGTCCGTAAAGGTCTTGTATATGGATTTCACAATGACATTAGGGTTGTCCACGTTTTGTAAATGTTTTAGACTGATTCTGTGTCTAAATAACAAAAATAATATAAAAATAATATTTTAATTTTTTTTGTTTGTATTCATTTAATACACATTTTGTAAGCATTCTTTTGCTGTTATAAATATTTTGTTGTTTGCTTTGTACTCATTGACTGTGATAAATCTTCTAGCATGTGGTCAAAGTATCGTCATGATATACAGTAAAAAAGTTATCAAATTGTGGCATTTTTTAGAATGTTTTCTCTGTGTATCACTTTTGAGAATCCTTTGCTACTGTGGTATTTGTCAAAATATATATATTTTTTTTGTTATATATTTATGTGTTTTTTCCATCAATCAATCAACACCGTAAATAAGATTGGTAAAAAAGAAATTGGCCTAACTGGAAGTTTTTTTTATTTTATTACTGAAGCATTTTTTTATTGTCAATAAATATAACTTATGATTTGTGTGACAATTCAATAATATTGGCTAACAATGGACTTATAAGTTTTACTAAAATCCTTCCATCCGTAAGAATTTGAAAGTTTAATTCTAAACACTTCCTCTCTCTTGAAATGATAGATTTGTTCACTTTTTTATATAGATTAAAATATTAGTTAGAAGCATTAAATTTTAAGAAACTTATAACAATACCCTTAATAAATTATGTCTCACTAATTTAATTATTGATAAATAATACTATTTTCTATACATTTAAATATGGACAATATGGTACAAGGTCCTATAACTATTAATTTAAAAGAAGAAATGATCTTATAATTTGGGACAAAAAAAACAAAGAAAACAAAGATATCATTTTGAGATAGAGAGACCAAATGTGATTAATTTTACATCAATTAAGTATAAGGGGAGTAGGATTAAATTTTGAATGATCCTAATGAATTGTTTAACTAGATATTCGAATCAGTGTATTAAATTTCAGCAAAAGAATCTATAACTAATACGCAATGTGCAGCAGGAGGTTAATGAATGATATTCAGCGTGGGAAAGTGTAGTCAAATTCTTGAAGAAAAAAGGGCTGGTGCCAATATTCTTGACTTGAAAGTCTACCGGAGCAACGAGTAATAGTAAAATGTATATACTGGAGAAACGGTACTGTGTGCTTGTTTACTTCATGTAAAAATTGAAAATTCTCGGTGTCAATAGAAATGACAATTTAAAAAGGGTGAATTAAATTTGTAGCAAATTAAAAATTTTGTTAAATTTTTTTTGTAAACTAAAATTAATAATAAAGTTTTTTTAAACTAAAATCAAATTTAAATGCGGAAGCAGCTTAAAAACTAAAAATCAAATTCACACACAATAATATAAATCAAATGCAAAATAATGAAAGAAGGGAAGAAAAATATCAAAGCTCAAGATTTCAATCTACTATTTCCTCACTTCCGGGTGGAGGAAAACCATTTACAATATTTGTTTTTGCGGGATCAATAAGCAAACCGTTATACATTGTTTTCAGAACAAAACAAGTAAATCAAATCCCTAGTTTTTACGGGTTTAACTATAAAACCATTACCACTTATTTTCAAGACAAAACAAGCAAACCGAACATCTAGTTTTTGCAGGTAACAAACTAGAAAACCTACACCTTTAGTTTTATAAGGCTCACTAGCAACTACTCTTGTTTTTCTAAGGCACAACAAGAAAACCTATCTACCACAAGCAAATAACCTTACTTGATACAAAAATTAACCCAAGATATAGCAGATTAAAATTCACAAATACCCATAAACAAGATAGCAAATAAATAGTTCAAATGAGTTTGAAAGGTAGAGAAGAGAGATAGAGTGAATAACAAATCTTAGCAAGTGTATCTATTATTTCTCTTCTGCCTTAGGACGTCTATTTATAACTACTCTTAGAAATATAGTCGTTGGAGCCTCGAAGTAGCCATTGTGAGAGAATGAAAAATTTTGTTTTAATTGACGTCACCATCAATAACGTGTGTTTTCCTCATTAACGCACATTCTTCAAGTATGCATAGAAAATCAACGTGTGTTGTTGGTCATCAGTGTGCGTTGTTGAAGTTGTATCGCTTTTGTTTTGATGACTACTTTCATTAGCGTGCCTTGATGATCATTAGTGTGCGTTGCTAAACCCTTCAACGTGCCTTAATGAATAATTAGCGTGCCTTGTTCTTCATTTCAGAATATGCACTTTCACCCAGATGTTCATCAGCGTGCCTTGTTCATTCTTTAACGTGCGTTGTATGATATAATCAAGATTTCACCTTTGAAATCCACGTCAGCATATCAGAGAATATTCAAATTCAAATCTCAAGGAGCGTCTCATCTTTGTTTCCATCTAAAGCTTGTCAACGTGCGTTACACACTAACAACGTACGTTGTTCATCTTTCTTTAACGGTGATAACGGGTGTTCTTGATTTCATCAATGTCTCCTCAACACAATGGCTTGATGACTACTTCTGAGTTAATTCCTCGACAACGTGCATTCTTGACCATTAGCGCGTGTTAGCGAATCAGAGAGATATGTAAGTGAGTTTCAGTCATTATCTACGCGTATTGTTGGATCTTCAACATGCCTAGTTGCCATTTTTTCATATATCAACGTGTATTGATGATCATTAAGGTGTCTTGCTATTCATTAACACACTTTATTGAATCGACAAAGTGCCTTGATGCCAAATATCATCAAGTTTGTAATTTTGCACTTCTTTCATAAATATTTTACAATCATCATCATCAAAATCAAACTCAACAAAAATCTACAGGTACCTAAGCTTTAATTGTGTTGATAGAAACATTAACATTTGCCAAAAAAGATTGTGTTAATGGAAACATTATTGCTCTTAATTCTTTTATTTTCTTTAATTAGTACACATGCATCTCCACTTAATTATATTCTTCCGAATTAAATCCGACTCGAAGTGCAATTGCATTGTAGGCGGTGGTTTTTACAGCTAAATTTTAAGATCTCATTTAATTAATTTATTATCTAAATGTATTTTAAACATTAAATACTAATAACTACAACAAAAACTCTAAGCTGTTACTCAATTTTTTTTCTCAATATTGGACCGTATATATATTGTGTTTTTTGAGCATAAATAGTGTCTAGAGCTACTTTCTTTATACGTATCTTACCTAAATATGCCAAACTAATTACTTATTCAACATATATAAGAAAGATTACTTTAATCGATTATATATTAACACTTGAACGAAAGAAAAACGAAGGATTCCCTTCATAAATATATATATGTAGCAACCCGTAAAATAATAAACTTTTAGGGTCCATTTTGATCACAATTATCTCAAAAGTTAAATGTTCATTGTCTAAAGTGTGGCTATTAGATAATGATTAAGCAGAAGATATTTTTAATTAGACGATTTCTTTAAAAAGCTAAATGCAAGATTGCTTACAGCGAGATAGCACTATGATAATATCCTAGAATGCTTTAAGAAATAAGTATTGAAGGACAAGATGGAATAAAAGTTCCGTGCACCTTAGTACGCAATAATTTTATGCCAAACTCTAAATTAATTAATTAATTAATTCTAATTAGTACATTTCTAGATGTATACCACCTTAAAGTAAGACAGCTAATTGCATTGTGTTTCCTGGTGGAGATGCGTATTTAACCCTCATCATTCTTTGTCGTTGTTTCGTTGGTCTATTAATCATGTGAAATCTGGATACAACAAATCGATGGAAAAAAGAGAAGAAAAACAATTAGAGCCGGAGACTACGTAAGTTGTATACGAACCATATATACGAAATCTTGATTTTGAGTAATATAATATTACGTATTATATATATAGTATGGTCGCAAGCAGCTGTCTGATTTGGTTTTTTATTTGATTGGCAAGCTCTTTCCTCAACTTATGCAAACAACAAAACCTTTATCACCAGTTCATGAACCTTTTATTCAAAGACAGAACAATATTTGAAGTACTAAACCTTTTGAGTCTATATTCTTCTTATTCTTCGAATATAGCTAATTTTTTCCCCCTTCTACTAACTATGATACGCCTTTTTTTTATGTTAACAATCTTGAGCTAATTGCATATTTAACTAACTATTCCAACTTTTAATTATTAACTAATCATCGGCATGATAACGTGCTTTATTTTTTCAGTCAATTGGTTGCTATCATTAATTAGTGTAAATCTACTTATATACTATAATTATATAGTTAGGTAAGTATGTATGTATGTGACTAACAGTTTTGCAGCGATAATTAGGGGCAAAAAATATGTATGTAACAGATATGCATGCTAATGCAAGACCTAGATTAAGACATAAGTATTTGATTCGTCCGTCCATTGGTTATAGTGAACTTAACACCAACATATATAGGATTGTGCATGTATGTAGCCACTAAATTTGTTAATACAGATGGTTTTGAAATATTAATAGCCCCACATTAAATAATTATAAAAAAGAAAAGTTTAATTTGAGCGGATCTCACTAGCTTGTCAAATGATTTGTTTGAATATATGTATGAAAAGTTTATTAGATCAGGAAGGGAATATTATTTAATTATTTAATACTGTAATAATTGCCTACTCTTTATTGAAAAAGATTACCAGAAAAGAAAAACACAGTAAAACACCATAGATTGTAATAATTATTTATTAGAACCAAATATAGTAGCAAAGTTCATCAAAGAGTGAAGGCAAGAAATTAGTGGGAGTCATTTGAGGACACCAAGGAACGATCCACATCAACAAAAGTTGTAACATGATTTCAAACTTTGTCAGTCATTTCCTGGATAGAGATGAAAATGCAGGGAAGGGGACTCAAAATCAAAGTTAGATACATTTCGACCAATTCAATTCAAAAAGATGAAGAAGAATTATATATGGAGGGAACCAAGAAAAAGGAGTGTAAAATGAATCTTTCACCTGGAAATTGACCAATTTTTTTTTTTAATTTCTAGGTAGATGCCTATGAATGATGTTATAATGTAACATAGACCTTAACTTAGTAACATGCAAGTCTTTTCATGTAATAAGCTAGACATTAATTAATATATAAATAATAATGGTGATATGGACAGAGAGAAATAAAGAAGAGAATCAAAGATTTGGAAGGTGAAATGAAAGAGAAAGTGAAAGCGAGGGTTCCACTTTATGAAATAATTAAAGAAGGCATAATAGAGAATGAGTAAGGGAAGGAAGGGGCTAAAGGAGTTTGGGAGGAACGACGGCCAACCAGTGGTGTTCTTGGGTCAAAACTGAGCCAAAGCTGCGGACCACATTGCATGTGCTTTTGCCTCTTATACTTTCACCAACCTCTGTGTTCTAATTTTCTGAATTACGTTTCTTCTGATTCATTTATTTCTCCATTTCAGATTCTCCCCTCACCCTATAAATTCATTGCCACGCCTATTCTTCCATTTCAAACTCACCACAGCACACCACACATCCTCATCAAGCCTCTGCCTTTTTTCGCACATTAAACATCTTCTGTACGTTAATTACTAACATGGGTGGAGGCAACAACAACCAAAAGAATTCTTCTTTCTTTAGCTTCTTCAAGCCTCGGAGAGGCCGAAGATATGACGAGAATGGGTTCGAGGAAGCGATGAACACGAGAAATAAGATTTTCCCCAGCGATGAAGACAAAGTTCGATGGATTGCTGATCCTCGTATTGACACTAAAGCCTCCGCCTTTATCGCTCATTTCCATGCAACCCGAGTCTCGGAATCTGAAGTCCAGTATTGTTCTGCTGGAAAGGTCTGATGATCACCA
>CAODLS010343866.1:0-10669 GCA_948243855.1 Flueggea neowawraea
TTTTCTTTGTAATATGTTGAAGCTATTCTAGTAAAACATGAGCTAAGGCTAAATGGGTCGTGTCTTAGTGTTTTACATGGGATTTAGGGTTAGGGTTGATATATGATAATAAGAACTCTTATAAACTCTATAAATAGGTGACTTGGGAAAACATATGTAACCTAGAAGGTGTATGAGCCGTCTTTCAATAGTGAAATAGAATTGCTCGCTCTCTGTCCGTGGATGTAGATCACTTTGATCGAACCGTGTAAATCTTTGTATTCTGTGTGATTGTTCTCTTTCTTATTTTGCTTGTTCTATTGCTTTTTCTGACAAGTGCTGTAAAATCCCGTCCGTTTTGGTTAGGAGTCCTGTAGACTTCCGACCGAGTCTGATTTGATTTTGAAGGTAATCGGACGTATTTGTCAAGGATTAGTTGTCATCGAACCTCGAGGGAAGTTCAGTGCATGTGGGGAAAACGTGAGACGTCGAGTATGTGATGGGAGAGTGAACAACGTACGTAGCACATTGTGCAGTTGTTGGGAAAAGCAGCATGACGTACATTACATAGGAAAGACGTACGTTATCTGGGACGAGGATGACCAACGTACATTGTCTGACTATGACGTACGTTGAGGTGTGTTTATTCGAAACTCGTAGCTACTAGAAGCATTACCACGTACGTTATAGGGTCACGACGTACATTGTACATCACCACGACGTACGTTGTCACTATGTACGACGTACGTTGCCTTTGATCTGCAGTGTATAAAACGGGCCGAAACACGTCATTCCTTCATTTTTCTCTCAATTTCTCTCTCAAAACTCTCTCAACTCGTCTAAATCTTTCCACATTTGTTCCCCCAACGTCCCTAGTCCACTTCTGAGGTAAGATCAACTCTTTTTCTTCCATTTAAACATCTCTTTCATGCATTAATTCATAAAATCTGTTTTGGTCAAATGGATCTAGGGTTCGGATTTTTGAATGATTATGAGTTAATGGATGCTAGGGGTTGTTAGATTATAGTTCATTGAGGTTAAAGGAACATGTTTCAAGCTTTGAATCTACAGATTTGATGAGTTGTTGTGTGAGCTAGGATTTGGTTCGGATTTTGCCAATTTGAGGAAAATATGTTGGTTGTTTGTGAAATCTGAGTTCAAATTCGTGTTCAGGGGACGAATTTGAGTGGAAATGCATGTCTGATTTTATTGGGCAACGGGCAAAACGCAATTGCCCATTTTCGTAAATATTTTCTCGACACGGCAGAGTTAGGACATTTTTGCAAATATTTTCTATCGTAGATAGAATTGTGAATTTTAGCGACTTTGAGGATAAATATGATTTTTAGGATCATAGGGATTGACTTGTAATTTTTACGAGTCCAGACTAAATTCGTGTTTTCTGAGAGTTCGGGGTAGAATTTGGGGATTCTGACTTATGAGTTGCGAGTCAGTAATCCTAAGATACCTCAGAAAAGTTTCATGAATTGTCGAGTCTGGGAGACTAAAATGTAATTTTACATCGGTCGGTGACCAAACTGTAATTTTACGTAGATTTTGGATTTTGACTTGGAAGTGATACCACTGTGAGTAACAAGAAAAACATGTGCTTCAACGCAGAATAAACCTACGCTTACAGTGCGTGCTTCGAAGCGACCTCCGCAGCCTTCCAACCGCCTTGTTTTATGAAGATTTTCTACTGGAACTGTAGAGGTTTGGGTAATGTGGAGACCCAAAGAACTCTAAATTTTTTTTGTTATCTCCACTATCTAGATCTGATAGGGTTGGCTGAGCCAATGGTGAATTTCAGTAATGTTTTGAGAGGATATTTCTTAACATGGAGCTGGTTGCGGTGTATTCTAAGCCTCTCTCTGCTCTTTGGGTTCTCCGTCGTAGTAATTTCACCGTCTCTGATGTTATGAATGCTGAACAGTTTATTTTTGTTGATTTTATTAGTATTAACTGCCTCCATAAAGCTATTTTTTTCTATGTCGGTGTTTGGTGTAATTGCAGGACTGTGCTATGGAACACCATTGGCAGCTGCTTCCTTCTCTACCTCCTCAATGGTTTGTTCTTGGCGATTTCAATGCCATACTGGGTGCACATGAGAAAACGGGGAGGCCTCCTCTATCCAGACCTTGTCTAGATTTCAAATCTTTTATTGAGGATTGTAACCTTGTTGATGTACCTTGCAGAGGAGCGAAGTATACTTGGTGTAAGGGTGGTCTGAACTCGGAGAGGATCCAATGCAAGCTGGATAGATTTTTGGGATCTAATGGTTTTATGTCTTCTTGGAGCTGTGTTTCTTATTAGATTCTGGCTATACATCATTCAGATTATTGCCCTTTGTTTCTCTCATGTGCGATAGAGCCTTTTAATGGTTTCTCTCCTTTTAAATTTCAAGCTATGTGGCTTGGTCATCCGGATCTTAGAAGGTTTATTTCATATTCCTGACAAATGGATTGTTCCTAGAGAAATCCAATGCAACCTCTAAGCGGCAAACTCTGTCATTTACGATGTTGTTTAAAGGTGTGGAACAAAAACATCTTTGGGCATGTTGATCATAACATTGAGTTGGTTCATAATGAATGGATGGGAATTCAGGAGACTATTGCTAGTAATGATTTCTCCGATACTTTACATAGGCAATAATTGGATGCTCACAGTAAGTTAGATCAATTTCTCATTCAAAAAGAAAATTTTCCTTAAGAGTAAAAGTCGCATCTGATGGCTTGAAGCAGAGACAAAAACTCATCTTTCTATCATAATGTGATAGCACGTCGCAAAGACAAGAGGGTGATTAATGAACCAGTCATTGATGGTCAGTTAACTTTTGATCAACAAACTTTGCAACATTACACTATTGACTATTTTCAGAACTTATTGTCAACAAAGACTAGCCATGACAGAGATTTTTTGATGGTGCACGATACGATTCCACTTTTGGTTACCCATGATGATAATGTCAATTTAATGGGCCTTCGGCAGAGGAAATTCATTCTACTGTTTTGTCGATTGATGCAAAGAGCGCCTAGGTCCATACGGCTTTACATGACTATTCTTCAAAGCTTTTTAGGATATTCTCCACAAGGAGGTTTGTGAGGCGACTTGGTATTTCTTTGATCACGGTTATGTATCTACAGGACTTAACTCCTTCAATCTGATTCTGATTCCTAAAAGTCCTGAAGCTAATGAAATTTCAGCCTTTTGTCCTATTGTTTTGAGCAGTTTTGTGTTCAAGCTCATAATGAGGATTCTCGCAGATAGTTTGGCTCTTGTTGCTACCAGAATTATTTCACCGAATTAATTTGGTTTCCTGAAGAACCAAAATATTGTTGATTGCATTTCAGAGGGAGTTAATTTTCTTGAGAAACAATCTTTTGGTGGTAACATGGCACTGAAGATCAAAATCAAGAAAGCTTTTGATACTCTGAAATGGGATTTTATCATGGCTATTTTCTTTTGGTTTCGACAGTAAATTTTGTCATTGGATTCGGGCAATTTTCATATATGTCTGGTTATCAATGATTTTCAATGGCACCACTTGTGGCTATTTTTCTGTCTATCGGTGAGTCAGACAAGGCCACCCCCTTTCACCTCTCTTATCCTGCCTTACAGAGGACTGTCTTAGCTGCAAAATCTCTGCCTTGGTTGGCTCTAGCTCTATTGCTCCGATAAGCCATGGTCAGTATGCCTTCCCTTCTCATTTTTTTTTATGCTGATGATATTTTAGTTTTTTGTAAAGCCACAAAAAGGAACATAGATGTCATAAATAATTTGTTTGTGACATATGGGGCTCTGTCTGGTCAAAGAGTTAGTTGGGATAAGTCCAGTATCTTCTTTGTGAGTAAAATCAGACTGCAACGAAAACAACAACTCAGAGATAGGTCCAATATGCGTCTAGGACAACTATCTTTTATGTATTTGGGCATGCCTATTTTTATCTGGGCTCCAAGACGTCAATGGCTTCAATGCATTGTGGACAAAATTTTTACAAAGTTCGTGAAACAGAAGGGTGATACGTTATCACAGGCAGGTAGAACTTGCCTAATCAATTTTGTGCTTATGGGAACTTTCTTGCATTCATTTGAAGTTTATCAATGGCCTAAAAGCCTCTTGCATTACATGGAGATTGAAATCAAGAACTTTCTATGGACAGGATCTACTGTGACAAAAAAAAAGCTGGTTGTTATACCTTGGAATGTATGTTGTCGACCTGTCAAAGAGGGTGGGCTTGGCATTAAGAGGTTAGCGTCTCTTAACGAAACCTTATTGAGAAAGTTTGCTTGGAATCTGGTGGATGGTAAATCTTTTGCTAGCTCTGTTCTCAGAGGGTGCTTCCTAAACTCCTCGGGTTGACCAAAGTCAGTGTACTTTAGTTCCTCTATTTGGTCCTCCGTCCGTATTCCCTTTAATAATATGTTTGTAGAATCTATTTGGTTGGTGGGTGAAAACAACTCTATGAGTTTTTGGCATGGACGATACCAACTATTGCAGATCACCTCAGGATGACAGTTCACACTGCTGGTAGTGTGAAGGATTTTAGAGAAAATGGTGATTGGAAAATCCCATGGCATCTTCGGATTGCCTATCCTACTCTTTTTAATCGCATTGACAGGGTGAAGGTTCTCTCCTATAGTAGTGACCAGCTCTTTTGCATAGCTTCCACGAATGGGAAAGTTTCAACCAAGGCTATATATGATTCAATTAGTCCTCACAGTCAACCGAAAAATTGGCACTGATTTATTTAGGCTCTCTTCATCCCTCCCTCACGTTCTTTTACTTACTGGAAAGAAATTCATGGGAGGTTACCAACTGAATTGGCCCTGCAACATTGTGGGTTTTCCATGGCTTCAATGTGACAGTTGTGTTGCAGTTCTGACAAATCGATTGATCATTTGTTCTTGTATTGCAGATTTGCTAAAGTAGTGTGGGAGGCTGTTTGGTGCCTCTTTGGCCATCAGTTCCCTGACTGTGGTTCCCTTCATGAGCTCTTTGAATTGGCAGCTTCTTTCAAGTCCAGTACTCAACTTCGAGTCTATTGGAGAACGGCCTTAGGTGCTATGGTTTGGCAGTTGTGGCATACCACAAACAAGATCATTTTTTATACTGTTCGGCCTTGTATCTCTTTTTTTCTTAAGCATATTTGGGGGGCTATTCGTGAGTCCAATTATTTTCAATTGGGATTCATGCATAATTGCCTTGATGAACTTCATGTTTTACGACAACTCAATATTACAGGGAGGCCATCAGCTGCTCCTAGTATCATTCATGTCAGATGGAAGCCCCCTCCTCCAAATTGGATGAAGGTTAACACTAATGGTTCCTTTTGTGACTCCTTCTCTGATGTAGGTGGGATCTTTCGCAATACTAGGGGTTTCTCTAGGGGATGCTTCGCCCTTCCTACAGGCGGGGTTCCTGCCTTCCAGGCTGAACTTATCGCAACTATTTGGGCTATTAAAAAGGCTTAGGAGATGGGTTGGCACTCGCTATGGATTAAGAGTGACTCAACTTATGTGGTGCAATTGATCAAAACTCACTCATCTATTGTTCCTTGGCAATTATATATGGAATGGCAGGAATGCTTGTCTCTTATGTCTCGTATGCATGTGGTTGCTTCGTACATTTTCAGAGAAGGTAACGGAGCTGCCGACAATTTGGCCAATCATGGAAGAACTCTCTCTTATCTGAAGTGGTGGCCTACTTTTCCTAGTTTCTGTGGTTCTTTTATTTATGATGATTTAAATATAGTTGAGAGGTTCTGTTTTGTTTAGCAGCGGCTACTGGGTTGTATTTTCTGATATTACATTTTTTTCCTTTTGATTTAATAATATTTGGGCTCGGGGATATGAATAGGTCGCAGGGGAGGTGCTAACCTAGTTGGAATGTCCTTATTGCGGTCACTAATTCTTGAGACTCATGCTTTTATTAAAAAACTTATATATAATTTATATTTTCAATGAAATATTAATAAGAATAATATAATAAATTAGTATCATAGTTAATATATTCTAATTATTTTTTTAATATATGTGCTAAAACCTTAAAAAATATTTCTTGTAAAAAGAAGGAAGCAATAAAAATATTCAACAATACGTCCATGCATGCAGGTGAGAAATCCATGATCAAGAAACGTTACACGCACTTAACAGAAGACTTCCTCAAAGAGAAACCAAACATTTGTGCTTATATGGAGCCGTCGCTGGACGTCCGACAAGACATAATAGTGGTGGAAGTGCCAAAGTTTGGCAAAGAAGCTGCTACAAAAGCCATCAAAGAATGGGGACAACCAAAATCCAAGATCACCCATCTTGTCTTTTGCACCACCTCCGGCATCGACATGGCTGGCGCCGACTACTAGCACACCAAGCTTCTCGGCCTGCAGCCCTCCGTCAAGCGCCTCATGATGTACCACCAAGGTTGCTTCGCCGGTGGCACCGTGCTCCACCTCGCCAAGGACCTGGCTGAGAACAACAAGGGTGCAAGAGTACTAGTTGTGTGTTCTGAAATTACCGTCGTCACTTTTCGCGGCCCGTCGGAGACCCATTTGGATTCTATGGTGGGTCAGGCTCTTTTCAGTGACGGATCTGCTGCTGTCATCATCGGCGCCGACCCTGACACTGCCGCGGAAACACCAACATTCTAGCTTGTCTCTGCCTCCTAAACCATAGTCCCAGACTCCGAAGGAGCAATTGAAGGTCACTTACGTGTAGTGGGTTTGATGTTCCATCTCTTAGAGGACGTTCCTGGGTTAATCTCAAAGAACATAGAGAAAAGTCTGGTGGAGGCATTCACTCCGATGGGCATTAATGACTGGAACTCTATTTTTTGGATCGTTCATCCGGGAGGTCCGGCTATTCTGGTCCAAGTGGAAGCGAAGTTAGGGCTGAAAAAAAAGAAGATGAGAGCAACAAGGCATGTGTTGAGTGAGTATGGAAACATGTCAAGTGCATGTGTGCTGTTTATATTGGACGAGATGAGGCAGAAGTCAGCAGAGCAAAGGAAGGGTAGCATCGGAGAAGGGCTTGATTTTGGGGTTTTGTTTGGGTTTGGGCGAGGTCTTACTGTTGAGACTGTGGTCTTACATAGTGTTCCTATTGAATCTCATTAAATATCTGGTTTACTAGATTCAACCATAGAAGCTTGGTGGGGTGCCAATTGTTGTTGCCTCAATTTCACAACAATCTCAAAAATAGTAAGGTATAACTTGAACAACGCCTTAAAACCTATAAACACGAATTAAGTGAGGTCAGGTTGTTCCTCAAGGAAATCTCTAACGCTTAAGTTAGTAAAGAAGTCCTTGAAGTGCATTGTTGAGCCGCAAATGCACAGTTATCCAATTAGTAAAAATATTATTCCCACGAAGACTAAGGATTTATCCGCTAATCAATTTAGATTGAATTTGTTTGAGATAATAAATTTGAGTAATTAATAAAATAGGAAAACAACAAGTATAAACTAAAATTTAAATAATGCGTAGTAAACAATCAATATCACAAACTAGGAATTAACACTATCAACATTCGTTCTTAGTCTTTCTATTGGGTTTAAGTATGCTAAGGCACTAGATATCCAATTATTTTAGTTATCTTCTCTCAAGCGATAACTAACTATCAAATTAGATAACAAGAGTGAAATTTTAATCTCTCAATTACCAATTTCAGTTCAAGTTATGCCAATTGACGCATTAAGCAATCCTTCAAGCAATTAGTTAATCCTCACGATCTCTCAATGATTCTTAACTAAACCAATGTTTATAGGTCTATTATGCGTCAACTCTCATTGCTCACATAACACAAATATTCTAATTCAATTTCTCAATCGTAATTAGAGCAAGTAAATTCAATAAACATCGCAAAGCTTAATATTAAACCCAAAAGATTAACATAGAAGAAATGTTTCAAGAGTTAATTCTTACAAAAGATTTAGTTATTCATAGAAATAAAAGAAAACAACATAACAACCATCATCAATTCCATCAAATGAAGTAAAAGCTAGAAAGGAGAAAGAAGAACTCTATAGCCATCGCTTGAACTCTTCTTCTTGCCTTCGTCTTCAAGACCTCTTTCTTGCTCTTCTTCTAAATGAGTGGAAATGAAATGGAGTTGTGTTGTGTATATTGTGTGGTGTTGTACTGGGATGTTCTAATCCTTCTAAGAGAGGGGTTTTTATAGCCTTCTTCCAAGGTGTCATCTTAATTTACCACATTGAATGAGTTTTAGTGCACCTTAGATATGTTACAAATAAGTCACCCTTCAGTTTCTCCAAGCAAAAACCGTTCTTGCCAGCTGTCTAGTTCCTCTCGACTATTGAGACTTTTGTCTCAGTCGAGAAACTGCATCAGGCTTCCTTTTCTCCCAATTAAGACGTTTTTCTCAGGTGAGACAAAATCTATGCACATCAACACTATTTTAAATTGCCTCTTTAAGATATGCCACGTACACGAAATTTCATTTAACACATAAGTAACCTCCAACCTCTACTTCTTGATCAACTAAAACCACAATTAAAAATCACTATTAAACACATTAAAAATGGACAATAACTTAAAACATCCATAAAGATACACATTTATTCTAAAACTAACTCCTCCAAATCACTAATTCACACATTAACAAATGAAACAAAATAGTAACACACATTAAACACCAACAAAATTAACCAAATTTCACAATTATCAATGATTACATTCGATTATGGTTGTGGCTTAACTATAATCTTAACTAAAACCACCATCAACATTGAAATTTACCAATTCATTTGATTAATTGATTTTAAATTCATCAAATCATAGCCAAGTCATCAAATCATAAGTAGAAAAACTTCATCTATTAGCCAAAATTAATTTGGATTTTTCATATGAAGATAATCTCATATGTAGAACATCGGTGTTTTTTTTTTATTTTTTTGAAAAAATTGTTTCTTCTTAAGATAATCAAAATGATAATGAAATTTTCTGGAGGTCAAGTTTTCAACCTTAAAGACTTTTCTTTTCTTTCCTCTTTTTTTTATTGTTTAGTCTTTTTTAAAAGACTATACAGATTGTATCTCTATTTAAGCATTTGCACTAAACCCATCCCAACCACTCAAAAAAAAAAAAAAAAAGAAAGTAGCCCCTATCCTAAAAAAGACAAATCTAATCATAAGTCAATTAACAAACCCTTACATGTCTTTGCATTATAAAACACATACTTGACAAAGCACAAATAATACTTTATAATCTAATACTCATCAACTAATTCCACTCCACATCAGACGGTTGTAATTGCCACATCATAGCATGATCTCATCTCCACTTCTTTGTCATCTATTAAGATCATTAAACTCAAAGTCATCTTTATTATTTTTTTATTAACAAATCTGTTAAACAACAAAAATTTGAATATTAAAAAAAATTATTGATAGCAAAACACCGCTCTTTACTCTTTATAAAGAAAAAAGAATTGTAGATATAATTTTGAATTAATTAAATCATATTCAAACCTTTTCTTACTCAAAATTTAAATTCAAGATCTTTACTCAAAAAAATAAAAAATCTATATCACTCCACCACAATTAGATCCACATGATAATAAATTTTATAGCTAATTTTTTGTTTTAAGATGAATTGTATAGCAAAAATTAAAGATATATAATCCATGTTTCAAAGAAAAATATGTTATATTACATTATTACTTGTTAAAAGAAGCAAACAAGCCATTAATTAAAAGATATAATATATACTTTTGAAAGTTTTTTGCTATGAAATTTGAATCAAAGTTTGGTGTATAGTTTTTTCTTGTTTATAATGAATTACTTCTCTTGGAACTTATAATATAATTCATTTAGTTTATTTATGTGATATAATAATATGTTTGATAAATTTTTAATTTAAAATAATCATTAAAATGACTCTTATTATCCAAAAATTAGCTAATGAAATTGTGATTTATTAGTGCATGAAAATGAAGCCAGCCCAACTAATCACACGACGGTCCAAATGTTGTCACCATAATCATGAGTTACGTGATATTTCAATTTTGTAAAATATATCACTAAAGTATTTTAACTTTTTTTTTTCATTCATAATACCTGAAGTTTCGGTTTTTTCATTCATGATATCTAGATACAATTGAGTCAGCAACTAGATATTAAGTACATATACTTACTGTGTAAAACTCTAAAATATGACAACTTGAATTTCTATACGTAAAATACATGTATTTAATTTAATTTTTCTATATATTAAATAAATATACTTACTGACTCAATTGTATTTAAGTATTATAAATGAAAAAAACATAGCTTTTTTTTTGAAACCAACAAAATTTCAGTATCATGAATGAAAAAAAAAAAGTTATGGTATTTTAATGATATATTTTATAAAGTTGAGATATCATATATGAAATTAACTCCCATAATCATACTATAAACAAAACACATTAGTCAAGGGCTAAATGTTTCTTGAATTCTCATGTTGATCAACATTGTTTTGTTAATCCTGTTGAGCCTGTAAACTCTTGGCTTCATGCGGAGTCCATTTAATGAAATGATATTAGCATTCATCGTCAAAAAAAAAAACACATTAGTCGGTCAAGCCAAAAATCTTTAACAGTCATTTTGGGACCCACTCGCCACCCCTACTAGCCATCAGTCGGTGCCGAGAACTTTTCCACCCTCTGATTGGCCCTTGCATGTCACATCATCCGTA
>CAODLS010343959.1:0-10018 GCA_948243855.1 Flueggea neowawraea
GCAAGTGAGGTTAATAGTGGATTGAAATTCTCTAGTTGAGGCTAAAGCAGTGGATGTAGGTCAAGAGGATCGAACCACTATAAATATTTGGCTTTGATTTCTCTCTCCGTACTATCTTTACTTTGCCTTGCACTTGCATTTGATTTACATTATTGTTGAGTGTGGATTGGATTTTTAGAGCTTCTGCATTTACTCTTTGATTTAAGTTTGAAAGAAAACTTTGTTATTTGTTTTAATTTATAAAAAATTTTCAACAAAGTTTTTTAACTTGCTAAAAATCAAATTCACTCCCTCTTGAATTTTCATTCTATTTCCCCTACTGGGACTTACACTAAGCAGAGGAGGTTGATCAGGAGCTGCATTTTGAATGTGAGGTTTTGGGTGTGCTCTGAAATGGGCCTCTTAGGCCTGGTCAGGCCACAAAGAGGGTTGAGGCAGGGGGGCCCCTTGTCTCCATACCTATTTATTGTTTGTGCTGAAGGTTTGACAACATTAATCAATTCTAAGGTGATGAGAGGGATTAGTCACTGATGTAAAATCGCTATGAGGGCTCTGGCTAAAATCGCTAGGAGGGCTCCGGCTGTCTCTCACTTGTTCTTTGCCGATGATAGTGTGGTGTACTTTAGAGCTTGTAAAGCCGAAGCTAAAGCTGTGAAGAATGCTCTGAAGGTCTATAAGAAGGCATCTGGGCAACTGATTAATTTCAGTAAATTGGCTGTGAGGTTCAGCTCTAACACAACCATCGAGGAGAAGAATGATGTCTCGAATTGCTTGAGGGTGTCTGTGACCGAGAAATTTGAAAAATATTTAGGGTTGCCAGCGGAAGTGGGAAGGAGTAAAAAGGATGCTTTAGCATATGTCAAGGATCGAACTTGGCAACGAATTCAAGGGTGGAATTGTTCCCTCTTGTCAAGAGCTGGTAAGGAAGTTCTAATTAGGTCTGTTGGGACAGTCATGCCCATGTTTGTGGCTGGTATTTTTCGGACCAAAGGCATTGTGTTGTGAGTTGGAGAGATTAGTTAATAGATTTTGGTGGGGTTCGAGAGAAGGGAGAGGAATCAAGTGGATAAGTTGGCAGAGGCTATATTATCCTAAGGCTGAAGGGGGTCTGGGGTTTCGGTGCATTAGATATTTTAATCTTGCTCTTTTGGGAAGACAATGGTGTAGGTTAGTTTCTTGTTCTGAGGCTATTGTATCACGGATCCTTAAAGCCAAGTATTATCCTAACTCTAACTTCCTGGATGGAAAAACTGGTTACAAGCCAAGTTATACATGGAGGAGTATATAGGAGACTAGGGAGCTGGTTATGAATGGCTGTAGGTGGAAGGTGGGTGATGGAAGACCCATTTCAGTTTATCAGGATGCTTGGTTGAATGATGATAGGTCCCCTTTTGTTTCCTCAGTGTCTAATGACTCTAGTGGTGATCTGAGGGTTGTTGATCTATTAGATATGGAATTACCAAGTCATTAGAGAGCTTTTTAACCAGAGGACTGCATTTTGAGCATTCCTTGTTGTAGCAAACGAATTAGTGATAAGTTGGTGTGGAGGTTTGAGGAGAGATGGGTCTATTTAGTGAATTCGGCCTACAATCAGTTAATTACACCAACAAGTAGTTTGGGGGGAGTGAGTGGTCGGGTTTGGAACAAACTTTGGAAGCTTAAAGTCTCGTCGAAGGTGAGGAATTGTTTGTGTCTTATGTTGAAGGGATTTATTCCTGTAAAGTCTAGGCTAAGGGAGAAATCTATTGTCATTTCTCCATGGTGTGAGGTGTGTGGAGTAGGAGAAAAGATGGTTGATCATTGCTTTCTATCTTGCAATCTAGTTGTGCAGGTTTGGGATAAGGTTGGTATATATGGGGTGAAGTTTGGGACTGAGAATATGTTTCATTGGTTTGAAGGTATGATCTAGAGACTAACGGATGAGGAGTTGTGTCTGGTTGGTATGATTTGTTGGGGTTGTGGAAAAATCGTAACAATGTAGTTTGGAGGGACAAGTATTGGAGATCGATTCAGGTAATAAATTTTGCTAGGGCCTGCTTGTTAGAATGGCAGAAGGCACATGAGGATGCAAGTGAGAAGGCTAACGGGAGGAGTGGAAAGGATTAGGGGAATGATGGGTGGAGGAGAGGAGTATTGTTTCTAGCAATTTGGTAGCAAATCTTGATGCTGCTTGTTTCGCTGAAGCTGGGAAATCGGGATTAAGTTGTGTGATTACTGGTGTGGGAGGTCATATCATAATTGTGATGACTTCTTCTGTACACTGTTATTTGGATCCGAGCTTGGCAGAGGTATAGTGTATTAGAGAAGTCCTGAGTTGGCTAAAAGAACTAAATGTGGGGGGAGTGGAGATGAAGTCAGATTTTCTCTGTGCTGTAATGGCTATTGCAAAAGGTGGAAATGATTGTTCTTATTTTGGTCTAATTGCTTTAGAGTGTAAAATTCTATTAGATGAACTGAACAATGTTACATTGAAATAAATTGCTAGGGCAGATAATTGGTTAGCACACCATTTGGCTCATGTTGCGGTTGACTTGCCTATGTATAAGGTGTGGGGAGGCCTTTTGGATGCTAGTCTCTCTTCTACCTTACACTAAATTGTATCCTTATTATGATTAATGAAGTTCTTCCCAGTTCAAAAACCAAAAAAAAACACTCTTTCAACTTAGTTTTAGAAAAATATTATCCGTAATTTTATCTCACAAGAAAAGGACAATTAGTTCAGCTTCCCGTTGCTATTACTATGTTATGATTTCAGATTTAATTATTTACAAGTTTGGAGAGGCCTTTCTCACATGAGAACCAATTGTATAATTAGGTCTTGCCTAATCCACTGTTTATTGGTGTAGTGTCATGCTCCCACATCGACTAAAAATCGAGACCAATGGTCGCTTATAAGCATCTTCCTCCCTCAAATCAGTGAGACAACTTTTCAGGGACAAAATCGTGATGGCCCATGAGCTCAGAGTGGACAATACCTTAGTAGATAGGCCTAGCGCGCAGACATAATCCACAACAATTGGCATTGTCTGTGGGGAACCGAGCAAAAAGCCGTCGGGCTAAAAGTTGTGTTCCTAAGCCCCTTAACCTCGATTGGGGGGCTATTGTGGTGCTATGTTCCCACGTCGCCTAAGAGTCAATGCCAATGGTCGCTTATAAGTACTTTCCTCACTTAAACCACTGAGGCGTCTTTTCAAGGACAAAACCGTGATGGTCCATTAGTCCAGAGCAGACAATACCTCAGTGGATGGGCCTAGTGCGCGGACATAGTCCACAACAATTGGATTAGATGAATAATATTTCTTTTTTACTTTAAAAAAACGAAATTACAAATAAAGAATGAAACACAAAGAAGTGATTTGATTTATATAGGCAAGGCGTACCTCAAACCATAGTAACTCCTCTTGCAGTAAAAATGCTGGACTCTCCATTTTTTCAACCACAGTATCAGTTGGTTTAATTCCAACAGTGTGCAAAACAGTGTCTGAATTGTTGTCAATCCTTCTGGCAAGTCTCTTCATAGGAATTTCCATTTTATTCACAAGCTCGAAAATCTCCAATTGACGATACTTTATTGCCACATGCAATATGCTACGCCCATCGTGGTCAACATACTCAACAGCTTGAGGGTAAATTTTCAGTATCTCTTCAACAATTTCAGTAATTCCTGACATGGTAGCCAAAATCAAGGGTGTTTCTCCAACTCCCTTAATCTCCATTGGTGAAGGGCTCTCAGAAGCTGCCCCATATTTGTGTATTTTTGGCTTGCTTTTGTCTTTGATTGAATGAGAAAGTTCCCATGATGTATCTCTTGCCACTAAATGCTTGGCCAGCTTTACTGCCCATTTATAACTTCGCTCTTCCTCGTGAATCTTGATGCGATATGCTTTACTGCAATACAATTTCACTTACAAGAAACCAATCCAATATGAATCATTGTTAGACTCCGTAAGGATCAGTTTCATATAAAAATATTTAATTAAATTTATTCCAAAAGCAAGTCAATCGATTCCTCTAATTCTTTTTATTTTCTTCAAATAGTACTGAGTGCCAAATATAGAGGCACAAATAATTATTAGAAAAATATTTATCTGGCATTGTACTAATAATTAATGTGGTGGGCTTTTATTTGGAATAAATTATATGTTTTACATTTTCAACATTTTTTTCCATAAATGTATTCTAGTTAAACTTATTTGAACGAATGGTTTTTTTAACTTTTTTCACAAATGTCCCACTACCTCTTATCTAATATATTGTTAATATAAAGATAGTGTACTAATATATATTATATTTTAATAATACAAGAATATATACTAATATTAATCATATCATTTTATATTAATATACTCATCATACTAATATTTTTGCAATATATTGTTATATAATCTTTTATTATAAGTATATTACTAGTATATTGACCAATTAAAAATAATGCCAATATAGTTTTTACACTAACATACAACCTCGTGTAGTTTTTTGAGAAAAGGAATTTTTTTAAAATTATTTTTTCAGAAAATAACATATTTGATAATCTTAATAAAATTCGTATTTTTTAATTAAATTAGCCAATTTTTATTTCTATTTTTAGGATTATTTGTGTATAAATCCCTTTTATTTGTGATGGACGAAAGCCTTTAAATGTAATGATGAATCCTAGCCTTTTTAACAGGAGAAGATGTCAGCGATAGGGCGTTGAGTTCGTCCTCTTACATAAATGAAGAAATCCTTCTTCTTCCTTTTCAGTTTTAAAAGCTGATGAGTCACAAGAAAGAAGTTGAAGTGCAGTCATCCCATCACCATCCTTTTCGTTAATCAAATCCTTGTACTCATTTGCAATGTGAAATCCCATTTCTGTATAAAATCAATAACGAAAAATAAAATAGGTTAAAAAATGCACAAATCAATGAGCACAATTGGCACTATATACTAATTGTTTCATCAATTAAACTACCAAGTTCTCAACCAAACCAGATGTGTTTGTTTTTTCATAAGTATTTCCCATGAAATTTGGACTCAAAATCTTTCATACAAATTTTTATTTGCTTAACCACCCCACATGGTACAGATGTGTTTGTTTTGTAAATTTGGCAGTACAATTGGATTAATGATTAATAGATTTAGCAGTAATCGTAAGAAAATATATGTATAATAGATTTAGCGGTAATCGGAAGAAAATATATGTGTAAAGAGTGATACTATATTTTCCTTAAGTCAAACCACTCAATATCCAAATCTGACTAAATCAGATTTGAGGCTGACAAAACCCATATAGACCGCAAAGTTTTCTCTACCGAATAAGGATTACTCATTCTTAAAATTATTCATATGTTAAATACTTTATAATATGTAATTTTGAGGAAACAAACATACACATATGTAGAGACAGATAAATTAAACTAACCAAAATGATGTGAAAGAATGGCCATGTGAAGAACAGTGGTTTTATCAGTCCTCTGAAGATAAAAGAGTCGGTTGGCCCGATCATACCCAGCAAGTTTACTACAAAGAAACTTAAAAATTTGAAGTTGGCCGTGCCGAGCGGCTCGAAGGAGAGCAGTCTCTCCATTGTTATTACGCATTCCCAACAATCCAGGCACTTTCCTCAGCACTTTATCAGCAATAGGGGTGGCATCATTATTCGCAGCTGCCTCGTGAAGGATTGTGTTTCCGATCCCATTTTGTCGTGTCAACTTGTCAAGATGATGATCAGGCAAGTCGTCCAGTAATCTGAGTGTCAATTGGACTTCCTTTGCGTATGTGGCCATGTGTAGAACTGTGCCTGCACTAACGCTACTCACTATATGAAGCGCATGATCAGGAACTTTATGGCATAGTTCCACTACTCTGTCGATGTTGCCCATGATCAGAGCTCTATACAGCTTCCCATCCATTATTTGTTTTTTTGTGTCGCCTGCATATTCTTGGTCGTTTATGAGATCCATCAACTAGAGAAAACCAAACTCAAGAGAATTAAATTACGTGCTTCTCTTTGTGATCAGCCATTATAAGTTCAAAACTAGATATACTACCACGTCGTTTCTACGATAGACCCGAATGGAATACGTGTTTATTCTTTTATCTTTAGCTAAGCAAAGCACCACCACAAAAGCATATAGTTTATGGCATCCAGAAAGAAAAGAAAGTACAATATTCTAGGGGTCTTCTAGTGACATTTTTATCAGCATGACACACGTTCTTAAGTTAATTAAGACATATGAAATTAACAAACATATGCATCGCAACCGACTTTACCACCCGAAAACTACTGTTTATCTTATAATTTTACATGCGTACAGATACCTGAACTATTGGAAAAATAGGCTATCAGTCCCTTCACTAATGATAAAATAAATGATAAAAATTAAATACGTTAATGTTGATCAAAAATATTACATAAAATTTTCTCATTCTTAAAATTATTAATACGTCACGAAAACGTAATTTCTCGCATGAGATTCTCATTATTTTGCGTGTCCTTATATTTTTGCAATTACTTTTCTCTTAGGTCATGTTTTTGTGAATGATTTTTAGAAATGTTAGACTATGTTTAGTTGAGAAAACAATTTTTGTTTTTTGTTTTCTATTTTTTTATTCTAGTTTTTGAAATAAAATAGAAAAACAATGGAGAATTTAATTTTTAATGAATAAATTTTATTTTTCATTTTTGTTTTCTAATTTTTTAGAAAACAAGGGAAATTTTTCTTACCTAAACAAACCCTTAATTTTGCAAAGTTGGTATTTTAACCTTGCTTGAAACTAAAGAATTCCATTAAGTTTAATTTGTACCCCTATGGATGTAACATTTTAATGGAATGAGATTCTCTTTCTCGGCCAAAAATAAATAAAAAGACCGTTGTAGGCATGAGCAAAGACACCAATTTCTTAGAGGAGGTTGGAGGAACCAACTGAAGTTGTTTTTCTGAATATTAGTGTAGGCGATTATGCTGTTTAGAATAATCCTAAACCTTCAAAACCTGAAAGACGAACCCATCCACATGAAGAGAGATTGCACTGAGACAAAAGAGCCCATATTGATGCAAACACTTAACACAACTAGACCCATATTGAGATTAACCCAAGAAACGAGACGCAAACTGAAACCTAGACAGAACCAACCTCAGAAAGTGACCAAAACGCTGAATTTTAAGAGCCAAACTGCAACCCAGACACAATCCTTCAGATGTAGAACCAGTGCAAAGAGGGAAAATAAGAAGAAAAAACACATTATGCATAGCCTTAAAGGCTTTAGAGATGACTTCATTGATTCTGATGATGATGATTTTGTTGATGATCAAGCAAACAATGAGAAAGTTGTCAACGAGGAGGTGCATGAAAGCAAGGGCAGTGACACTAATTATAAATAGTTAGGCAAGAAATGATAATGAGGAAAGCAATGATAATTTAAGTAATAATCTTTCTGATGCATCCATCCCATGTTATTCCTTATGTTATTCCATGAGCTTATCTTAATAGTAAGGAGATCAATACTCCTGACAATGGTACAAGAAAATAAGAAACAGAATCTAATAACTAATGTATTTTAATTGAGAGTATCACATACCATAAAATGTAATTAACAATCTCAAAATTGTTACATGAAAGATATACAATGTTACCATGGAATGCAATTGGGATCGATTCTACAAAACATAAATATAACTGTATAAAATAGATTCTAATAGAAAATGTTAAGAAACCGCAGACTTTGCATGTTGAGAGTTTTTAACTATTTTCTAACACGTTAATCACAACTTTACACTGTTACCTTGCTCCAGTGCAATGGAAGACGAGAGAATTCCAAGATTGCCGTTTAAGAATGTCAATGCTGACTCACATTCAGAAATTATTCTAGTTACAGAAGAAGGGTCACCAGCTATTGTTTCAGATGATCCAACGGCAAGAGCTGCATGAGAATCTACAAGATTCCTCAAGTTTCCAAGGAACTGTCAAAAAATGAAACAAAGCTAATTTCCCAAGAAAATAATAATTAAAGGGATAGATTCACTTAGTTACGTAAGAAATTAATGAACAAGGATGCAGATGTTCTTGTTAGTTTTTTCTTCAAAACATCGTCATATGAAGGACAGGACTTAAAATAAAAGCAATATTAAGCAGCTAATAATAACAAGGCAACATTTTTTCCCCCAAATCCAATAATGTAACAAGATTTCAAGGGGGAAAAAAAGATAATTAGTGTCTTTCCTGACAACAAAGATCCACAAAACAGCTACCAGAAAGAGAACCAGTTTCTCCATTTTATAATTCAATTGCTCATTTTCCATGACCATCAGTAAGTAATAACTTCCAAAAGACATTCAGTTGTTATATATGTTTGCATGTATGTATTTATGTACTTATATAGTATATATATATATGTGCGTGTGTGTGTTTGTGTTATTTTGTCTCCTTATGATGGTCATGAATAAAATATCAAAAGGGAATTGCATCTGCATCTATTTATTGCATCTGAAGCATCTAGGTGGCGTAGACTCATTCCACTTCTTTAAAACCAGTATTGCATATTTGTCCATGGAGGAATGCCATTTAATCTTGGATGAATAGAAAATGGAAAACCAATTTCCAGCAAGAATTGATTAAATTTACCAAAATCCTAAATACCTGATCATAGACAACGAAATGCCCCCCCAAAAGCATGCTTATTTACAGTGAAATAAGAACTTTTCAAGAAATCAAAAAAAAATTAGTGACACGTTTACCTTTCCCTTTTCTTTTGGTCAAAGAGAAGGAGATTGAAATAGTTAACATTTTCTCTTTCTTTTACTTCTCATCTCTTTCTTTACTTCTACAAACTAGCAGCAAGCAGCAGGTCGGTGATTTAATTTGTGAAGCTTCATAAATCTCCATAACATAATTTATGCATACTTTTGCTTATCGTTTATTATCTAGTTTGGCATTCACATTGGCCTGAATGATGTCAAATTCTTTTATGCTGCTTTTAAAGGTGAATAGTTTAGAATTCTTATTTAATGAAATTTATCTCAGTAAAATTATTATGAAGCCTTAATTTCGGAAGACTATATTATGAAGCCTTAATTTTACTGATGTTTTATTCTTAATTTTGAAGCCTTAATTCTTAATTTTAAAGCCGAAATTGATGTTTTATTCATGAGTGTGCTGTTGTAAAGTTGAAACACATAACCATTAGAAGTTGGATAATGGTTACCATAACTGATAGAACTCAAAAAATAAATAAATAAAAAAAATCAATGGCAAGCCAATACGGCAATGTTTATGGTGTTGCATTTCTTTCATGTTGGCAATTTTTATTTTTCTTTCACAAATTACATATGGGAAGGAAAATTAAAATGTATGGCACGAAAATAATTATCAGGCAGATGAAACTGATACCATGACATCATACCTTCCAAAGCATCTTATACGCTTCAAGCAAGCGATTGGCAGCTGGCCCAAAGCCATGAAGCTGTGGCACCTCCATCATATGTTTCCAATGGCGAATTTCCTGCAAAATGAAGAATACATAAGTTGACACTCATATACAATACCAACCATTCCAAACTCCCACAATAATGTTTACTGCCATGCATTTCAAACATGTATGACATATACCATAAGGTGGAGAATTTCAAATAAAAATGTAGCATTATCTGCCCAAGAGATTCTCTAATGAAGCAAAGAAAAAATTAACAAAATGTTCCACACCCATTATTATAATAACCCAATTTCGAATCTTGACGCTTTGTCACGTTACTCAGAAGAATAACTTGACATAAAAGAATTGGAGTTATTTTAAGGATAAAGAATAGATTTACTATCTATGTCTAAAGGACCATATTGCTGCAATTTTACAGCAATTCAAGCATGGATTAAACACAAACCAAAGCCATATACTTCATATAAAAAAAAAGAAGAATCTATTGGCAAATAAAATGCAGACCTTGGTATAAATCACATTGAATGATCTTGCAGTTTCCAGAAAAGATTCCAAATGTGCCCGGAGTTGGGATTCCACCTGTGTGTAATCCTCACCAGGATTGTA
>CAODLS010344030.1:0-22126 GCA_948243855.1 Flueggea neowawraea
AAGGGAGAAAATTCGGCACATTCATCCTAATTAGGGAGAGAAGAAATTTGGCACACACACCTCCTCCTATTTTTTAGGAGTCTCTTTCCTTGTGTGACAAGGGGAATTTTTGGCACACACACACACTAATTAGGAATGCATAACTAATTAGGAGTGCATGACTAATTAGGAGTGTTTATTCTTGTGGGACAAGAAAGGCAAACCCTAGTATGACTAGACAGGAAATTCGACACACATCTTCTATTATAGGAAGAGGCTGAATTCTTGGAGGAAAAGGAAGGAAATTTTGTCTTCCTTTATGCACCTATTTAGGTCTCCTCATATGCCTATAAATAGGGTGCACTGCTTGCTATTCCTCTCATTCAAGGCAAAGCCGAATTAGTGAGTGCCACAAACAAAAGAGAGAAAAAAATTTGTGAGCTTTTAGAATAGAGATTCTAAAAGGGTGCTAGTACACTCCACCAATCCGAAGGAAGTTCATTTGTGTGGATACCTCTAGACACGTTCGTCCAAAGGCAACGTGAGTTCAAAAAGGTGCTTCAAGTTTTTGAATACTAAAAGCTACACCAATACTTCATGGATCAAACATTCACGCTTTGGATCTAAGGTAGGTCTATTAACCCTAATCATATATGTTGATGTGCATGGATCATTGGTGGAATTCTAGGTCTAAACTTTTTGTTATTTCCACTCCACTTATGCTTATGAATGTCATTAAGTAGTCACAAATTCCAACACCTATATCCATCAACGGCGCCAAAAACTTGTTGAGCCGCAAGTGCATTGTTGTTCAAGTAGTAAAAAATATCGTTCCCACGAAGACTATGGATTTATCCACTAATAATTAATTCCCAAAAATTCTAGAAATTAATAATTAACCCAAAACTTTTAGAATTTATAATTAAATCCTCCAAATAACTAATTTACAAATAAAATCTCAATTCTCTCAAAATTGCATAATTACACAACATTTTCAAAAATTATAAATCTATACCATATTTTTCTAAAATTACAAATCTGACCCTCATGTCAAATATCAGACTCAGTCCTCCAATTTTTTTAGAAAAATCAGAATTTACAACTTATTCCTCGCGACAAAAATTATTCCAAAAATACCCCAAATCCCGAACCATGCAAAACTCGATGTTCTCGATGGTTCCAATCAACTCTATTCAACCCCTGGAACCTAGATCTAGCATCGGTTTCATCAAAAAATCAGAAATCACTGAAAATCGTCAGGACCTAAATTAACCCATTTGATTAAATCATCAATTCTTCATTTTTAAGCTCGATTCATGCATTTTCAACCTCAATCTGTCATTATCCAACAAAAACCAACTCAAATCCATCCAAAAATCACAGAAATCCGAACCCAAATTTCCTTTTTTGGCCAAAAATCGAAACTCACAAAACTCATCAGTTCAACCATGAACCAAGCAAGAATAGGAGAGAGAAAGAGAAAATCACCTTATCTTGGTGTGTGAATGGAAGAGGAACGAAGAGAAAGAGAATCCCGAAGAGAGAGAGACAATTTTCTAGGTTTCGTGAACAGTGATCGACGAAGAAAGAAGATGAATGTCAGTTGGTTTAGTCGGTCAAGTCGGCTAGGTTTTAAAAACCGAAACCCAAAACAACATGTTGTTTCACTTCAGTGACAAACGACGCACACACGAACGACCGTTCACACAAGCGGACAACAGCGGCTATTGTAGCACAAACGACACGCCGTTTCCTCCAGTTCACACGAACAACCTGTCGTCCCAGAGAAAACGACATGTAGTTTTGCCAAGCAACACTGAATGACCGGTAGTTTGGCTCTTATTTTCCAGATTTTTGTTTTCAATTTCCAATCAATTTTTCACCTAACAAAACATTTCCAAATCATTCCTAACCTTCATTAATCACCCAATTAACATTTAAAATATAAAATTAACTCTTCAATCACCAAAAATAAAAATTCAAATTTTTACCGAAATTTATTTAAAACAATTATCCAAAAATAATTATTCACCAATAATTATTCAAAATAATTACTCCAATTATAATTATCCAAAAATTCTTATAAAAAAAATTATTCGGGGTATTACATTTATATTCATAAAACATATAATATTTCATATAAATGAAATGCCTCTTTATTAAATAAACCAAATAAAAATATATACATGATTGGATTAGGGTACAAAACTAACATTTGCCAAAATGTGCGTCTCGCTCGTCAAGCCCAACTACGTGTCGTTTGGGTTGCTGTCGTTCATGAAGAAAATTTGTAGTCTGGCGTGAGATGCGCATCTCGGTGAAACACATGTCTCAGAAGTGACACACACATCTTGTCCCCTGCAGTTTCGTTTTAAAAACTAGAAACTCGACTCTCTTTCGGCTTCACTCCATTTTTCCACCAAATTTCACTATCAAAACGACCTCTTTTTCGTCTCTCATTGCCTCTCCTTGGTTTTACATCACTTCTTGAGGTAGCTCCAAATCCTTTCTTTTCTTCATTTTTGCAAGAATTGTTCATGATTTGCTTTTGGCCGAATTTCATTTTTGGTCCGGATTTTTGTTGTTTCTATTGAAATGGATGTTGGAGAATGATAAATAATTATGGGTTAAGGCTTAGGGGGCATAGATTAGGCTTGGGAACATGAGATTTGATGTTGTTTGAAAATGGGTTAAGGTTAGGTTCGAGTTTGACCGAATTTAGGATGTTCTGTTGTTGTTTTGTGAAATTGTTGATAGATTTATGTTTCTAAGGTTGATTAGGATCAATGTGGATAGATTGGAATATCGGGTATTGATTGATTCAAGTTTTAGGATATTTTTGGGTGATTTTTCTATTACAAGGACCAAACTTCATATTTTGCATTTTTGGTATATTTTGCAATTTCTATAAAATGGAGGTCAGATTTGCAATTCTGAAAGTGTAGGGATTGATTTGAAATTTTAGGAAAGCTAAGGAACTGATTTGTAAATTTAGAATATTTTGAGGTCTGATTTGATAATAGAAATACTTTGGAGATTGTTTGGTAAATTTTGAAAAGTTGGAGGACCAAACTGTAATTTTTCATTGATGTTCGATTTTTTATGAGAGTGTTAGATTTTCAATTAAAATAGGATTTCTAACATTGTCAGGGTTTGAGTCTGCATTTGCATCTCTGTATTATTTGTATTGCCATAGTCACCATGTTAATTCATTGTGAATACATTATGTTTCAGCTCAGTCCAGTTTCTGATGTAATCAGCCATGTACTGATGGACAATGATTTGGAGTTTCGTAGCTCGGCATGCAGGTGAGTGCGATGTCGACTTCAGAAACATAGGTTGTGTCTTTCTGAACTTATATATTTTTGTTTTGCTACGAGTATAGCATGTAATATAGAATAATTAAAGGATCAAAAACTCTAAAATTTGACTTATGTGAGGACTTGTTTGATTTCAAATTTGTTTCTGAATTTCGGTGGATAATAGGAATCTGTTTTTAGAGAAAACTATTTGAATTTTGGAATAGTAATAATACTCTGTTTTTGAAAGATTTTATGTTTCTGAAGAAGTTAATTTGTTTTTGAAAAATAATATAAATTGATTATATTATATTTCTTTGGTACATTTCTGAAGTAAATTCTGAAACTTTGTTTTTGTAACTGTTTGTCTACTTTGCATGTTGTTCATTTGCAAAATGTTTTCCTATGATTTTGAAATATATTATTCTATATTCATTTGTTTTTGAAATACTACTTTGATACAGCCTTAATGGCAATACTACTCTGGTTCTATTCTCAACCGTTATTGGATATAGCCTCAATGGCTGTACTATTCGCCTTAGTGGCTACTTAGTGCCTTAGTGACTATACCCGCCTTAGTGGCTATATTTGCCTTAATGGTTATACTTGCATTAGTGGCTATGCTTGCCTACGCGGCATTACTTGCCTTAACGACAATACTACGTGCCTCTGTGGCCAACTTATGCTTCTGGAATTTCTGAAAAGCTAAAAAGGTTTTTGAAGGATTTCACTTTGCTTCTGAATATATGCTAGCTTTGATAAAACTTGAAAATGTTTGTGAAAGATTTTACTCAGTTCCTGAATGTATGCATGCATATTGTATACTTTGTTTGCGAACGGTTTTGATACGCTACTACTTACATAGCGTGTGTGTATATATATATATTCGACTATACCTGCATGTGGTATTTTCAAACTATTTTCAAAACAGTTTGTGTGAGGTCCCATAGGCATTCTTGAGAGTCATCCCTCAGTGAGTTTTCTCATCCCCTCCCCTTAACGTTTTTTTAGGTTAATCAGAGTTTGGTTTTATCAGATTATCAGCAATCAGTTAGGAGTCCAGTTTGGCAGTGAGTGCCCTTTTAATTAGGCCCCAGTCTGTATGTTTGTTAGATATTCCACACCAGGTTTTTGATAGTTATGTTTTTATTTTTGTTAATACAATGAATCCAAATGATTTTATTTTAATATATTTGATATTATAACTATTTTATCTTACTAAATGAGGTATTGGGCTTTTGTTAATATTGTTTAATAATAAATCTAAATATGAATTTAGGTAGAAGTTCTGTACTCTGAGGCTTGTGCGAGATGGGTCGGGCTCTCTTAGACGGTTCGCCTTGTACGCTGGTTATGGTACCGAAACAGGTCGTGACACCAATTTTCCAAACAAGCTTGGTAAGGAGGTTTGGATTTCACATTTTTTGCGTCATCACTTAATCATTGCCTTGTGATTGAGATATAACATTGGCTTTCGAGAAACTACTTCTTATTAGCCCAAGATGGTAATCCAAAAGGGGGGTGAATTGGATTGTTAATGACAATTTAAAACCTTGTTGACCAAAACACAATATGCCTTTGAAAACCTTTAAGAAAACCTTCAATATAATTCAAACAAACTTAAGAAAAGTAAAAGAGATGAAGGTTAGAAGAAATAAAGCCTGGATTTATAGTGGTTCAGTACTCCTTGACCTATGTCCACTCCTCAAGCCTTAACTCAAGAATTTAAAATCCCTTAAGAACTCCTCACTTAGCGGGTGAAGGGAAGCCTTTACACCATTTATTTTGCAGGTTCACAAGCAACCTTATTACATATTGTTTGCAGGCCAAAACAAGCAAATTACAACTCTCTTGCTTTTACCAAAGACAAGCAAGGAAACCTATACTACCCTTCATGCTTAACACCTAAGCTTGATTACAAATGGATTCCTAACTCAGAAATTAAATCACAGACCAACCCAAACAAACAACTTGCAAAGCAAAGCTCAGTTGGTATGCAAAGAAAGCAAAAACTTAAAGAGAGAGAAAATCAAATAACAAACTAAAAAGCTTGGGCACACTCTTAATAAAGTTCTTACTCTTCTTGGGTCTATAGACGTCTATTTATGGTATCTTAAAAACATAGCCTTTGTAGATCCCAAAGTAACTGTTATGACTCAAAGTAAAAATATGATCTTTTAATGATGTCATCCATACTATGTGCATAGTCCATTAAGCTATTAGAGTTTAGTTCGTGTTGTTTTCCCATATGTGGACTTTGCTTAGACACCAGTAGTCATTGCCTCATAAAATTAAGCATCTACGTGCTTCGAGTATGATCCATGTGCATTGGCCATGAGCTTTGTGTGCTTAGACTAAAATTCCAACGTGTGTTGTCAATTTCAAAGGTACCTCCTTTAACTCAGTGTCAGCTTGTACGAGGAATATTCAAATTTGAATTTCCAATGAGCATATAACGGTTTTGTTAGTACTTGAACTCATCCCTGTCTATGACCACAGTCTAATGACAATGTGCGTTGTCCATAAATAAAAAAGGTATCACCATTGCTTTTCTGCGTATGTTAAACTTGCATATCTACGTGCCTCTGCCTTAAAATATGAGCCATCTTCACAATTTTATCACCTCAGGTTGAAATCCCGACTACATGCGTTGCATCATCTCTGTGTGCATAGATTTCTTAAGCTGTAAACCAGTGAGTTTTTGTTTCACATCTACATTCCTTGATCTCTAATCTGCATGCTTAGTTGAAGTTTAAATTTTCTGTCTTCTAATACATAACATCTACGGGCATTGTTCTCCGTCTACTTGCTTAGTGGCTTTCAAATATCAAATGTTCTACATGTTTTGTCTTTAGTCTATGGGTGTAAAAGCTAACTTGAATAATCCAGTGTGTTTAAGAGCTCCATCTTTGTGCATATAACAATTGATGTATCATAAATGCACATAATTATTTAAGCATAGAAGTATAGCATTTTTGCCCTACGTGTATTTGATTATCGATGAATTTTCACACTTTTCGTGTTTTGTGTAGGGTGATGGGAATGGATGAAATGGGATGAAAAAGAGATGAAAAAGGCATAAATATGTTTTTTAAAGTTGGAAGATGAATGGAAGAAAGTAAGAAGAAAACCAGCTCAAAGGGTGCGAAGTCCAGCGATGCGTGAAACAAATGTGGGGTGTCACAGCTGGTCACAGCCGTGACCATCAAGCCATCACGGTCGTGACCCCAAATAGAACCTGTTCATGTTTATGACCTCCGCAATGTCACGGCCGTGACCCTCACAGAAGGGGACAAAATTGCTTGGCGGTTTTGGGGTCAAAGATGTACAAAAGGTGGCCAACAAGTGGACAACTTTCATGCATCAAGTGGCCAACTTGTCTAGGATTTTGTGGAAATTTAAAACACGTATAAATACTCCTCATATGTGTATTAAAAATGGGGATCCAACTTTTGAACATAATTTTCTTGTTCTTTCATTTGGAAGAACACCATTCTAGAGTTGGACAAAGAGAGGGAGACCAAGGCTTGTAGTGTGAAGATTTCTCTTAAAGGACACCAAAAGAGGCTTCTTCTAAACTCATTTTTCTCTTTTCTCTTCATATCTTATATTGGTTACCATGGTTTATGTTGAACTTGATTGTCTTATTTTATTGTACAAAATCATGGTAGCTTTAATATTTTGTTAGGACTTAGAGATGTAGACCTTGATCTCTATTTTCTATATTTATGAATGGGATTTGTTCTTCATTACCATATCTGTAGTATATATTGTGCTTTTAATGTTATATTTTTAGTATTTGTGGATTTGATTTAATGACATATTTGAATTGATTATTGTTGTGATTGGCCATCATAATGATAGTTTTGACTAGTCTAGTTGAAGGACCAGAAAGTACCCCTTCCCTTGCCTTATAACTCAGGACAATACAAGCTCGACTCCTTCATTCAATCAACAACGGTAAATTTGACTTTTCCCCTCTTGCCGATAAAGAGTTAGGAGAAGGCTAGATGAGGTTGACATGCATTAAACTTGTGAGGTTAAGTAATAGACATATTCTTGCCTATAAGGTGTTCGATGAAATTCTGAAAAGAGTTTAACGAGTCTGGTTTAGTTAGGTGAGGCTGAAAGGATCTTCCTAATAAATGTAGACATAGCTTGAATGATCTCGAAAGAGGCTTTAGTCGATAAAGAGAACACTCAATTCCATAAGCCGTTCATAAATATAGTAAATATGAATCTTGGTTGAGTCTCAAAAGTCCTAATGCTTATTATATTACCTGTTTTTATAATTTTCGTGTTTTTATAAAAAAGTCAACCTTTGCATTTTATTTTCTTCTAAGAATCGATCACATTTAGTCCCGCCTGAGGGTTAGACACCCTAGGAATTCTCCTAAGGTTTTTATTACTACATCGATCCTTGTGTGCTTGCGAGACATCGATCAACAATCGATTATGTGCGTAGGACATAGATCAATGTGCGTAGGGGTCCATCAATGTGCTTAGCTTAACATTTTTAATTGTTTTGTAAATCATCAAAATTTAGAAGGAAATTATATGTTGACCATAAATGACTCAACAATCTCCCCCTTTTTTATGATAACCAAATATTGGAAGATTTTGCACTCCCCGTTAATCAATGCATCTAATTTTAAATACTTAAACAAAAATTTGATTAGGGTTGTTTGAACCTTATCCATTTGTTAGCACAAATAATTTCTAAGTCCAATTTTAATCCTGATTTACAATTTTGGAATTAATAGAATTGATACCAATTAAGGAATTTAAACATGTCAAACACTTTACTACCACGAACAAACTCTTACATAATTCTCCCACTTTCTGTCAAGAATCAAAAAGGTGGAAATAAAATCAAGGCATAAATATCAAAGCATAATTGAAACATAACATTTAATACCAAAGCATCAAGTCATAACATAAGGGATTCATAGAACCAAAATACAAAATAAAGATATGAGAAAGTGCAAAGTGCATGAGGAGATGATATGTAGATCTTATGCCTATGAAGAACACTAGAAAGGTTGATAGAGAACTATATGCTAATTCTCTTTCTTTTTTAAATTCAACTGAACTTCAGCAACCTTAACATTAGGCTTATTTAGATTCAGAACCTCTTTACCTATATCAGAAGCCTGATCTACATTCTCATCATTCTCAGATTCCACAATTTCCTCTACAATTTTCTCTGTGATTCCAATAGTTGCATTTACAACCACTTCCTCTGCTAGATCCTTGAGAAGCTTTTTAGTCCCTTTCTCAGTTATTTGTTTGGTTTTTGTTGTTTCTCAGCTGTATCAACTTCCATTTTTACTTCATTTATAGTCTCTTCTATACCAACTAGATCCTCTACTATCTTCTTAGATTTTTCTCTTTCTGGATGCTCAATTTGTGTTATAGTAACATCCATATCTTTTTTAGCTTTACTACCATCCTCTTCTTCATCACTTTCTCCTTCAGATTCATTTTCTTCCTCTGATTCATCACTTTTGTCCTCTAATTCTATTTTCTCTAAATTAGATTCCTTATCCTCATTATCGGAGTCTTTCTCTTCTTCTTTTGCTTCTTCTTCATTGAGCTTTTAAATAGTCTTGGTAATCTGGTTGACCACCTCTTCCTTTTCCCTAGCAGCTGAAGATTTTTCTTTTGCTGCTTTTTGAGGAATTTGAGAACTGGAAGGAGCTTGTTTGGAAACAAAATCAGGAACAAATATCTCCTCAATGGATTTTCCAATCCTGATACTCTCCAAGTTTCTAAAATTCATTTAAACAGCTCCTTAATTTCCTCTAAATCAACTTCATTTTTTACTTTAAAATCCAAAAAAGCTTTCTCTAAATTGTCAAATCAGCTACCTGCAAAAGATCCTAAGCTTGAATTGACATCAACCTGTTCATTTTCAGCTTCAGCTTGTTGTCCTTTAGCTACTTTTTTTCTAGCCTCATCATCGTTTATGATAAATATCATTTCTTCTAGCTTTGGCTTCTTTTTCTCATCTCTCTTTTCTACAATTACATCATTTTCTCATAAGTATGGCTGATATACGTAGCCTCTACCAAATGTCCTGAATAATCTCATGTTTCTCAATGATTCACGTCTAACTTTCCGAGATTCCACCATTGGAACCGATTCAAAGACCTCTAAATTAACTTTAAAGTGTTTGAAAATTCTTGTGAGATGACTGGCAAAAGGGCATGCTTTCTTTTCTCTGCCTATTTTTTGTGAAAATGTTGGCATGTTGAAATGTTTTATCTTTTCCAGCATCCAATCCAGAACCACGTAAGCAAAGTTTATCACTCTTCCTTTCATCAGCGAATAAATCATAATTTCGTCTTAAATAGTCATTGGGGATTGAGTGTGGGACTTGGGTTACAATATTTTGGTGAATGCTAAGTGCACAATCTTCCAGTGTGTGCCTAGATCATTCTGATCTACTAGCTTTGTTGTTACCTTCATTGTTGGAGAATTTTTCTAGGGATGCCTTGATTGAGTTTGGAGAGCGGAAGCAAGTTGAAATGAAGAGAGAAAAAAAACACAACAATTTAGAGTGGTTTGGCCAACCTTGCATACGTCCACTACCTAAGTCTTACCACTTAGGTTTTCCACTATAACGAAGATTGATTCCAACTCAATCCAACAAAGCCTTACACCAAGGTTGATTGTGGCTCACATCTCTAAAGCCTAAAAGGTTGATTACGGCTCACACCTCTAAAGCCTACACAAGGTTGATTACGGCTCACACCTCTAAGGCCATTGCAATGTTGTTTTCCATAGGTTCACAACAAACCTTCCCCACTCTCAAAGAGTTTACAAAATGTTTACAAAAGATTGAAAGCTCTATGCTAGTAGTACATGTGTTTGATTGATGCTCATAATCTTCTCTCTAGCTTGAATTTGGTGTTTTGGGGGTGATGGAATGATGAAAATGTTTAGGACTAGATAGCATATGATCATCCATGTTTTTCTGCCTTTCCTTGATTTATTTATAGCTTTTCCAAGCCATTTGACCGTTGCCTTGAAGAAACTAGCCATTGGAGTCCATTTATAGCCGTTGTAGCCTTCTGGACCATTCATAACGTACGTTGTACCAAGCCTGCATACGTTCTTTGCAAATTCTCCAGGTCTACGTACGTTGTTCTTCCTTAACGTACGTTGATCATGACCATATCTTTAGATGACGTACATTGTCATTCCCTAATGTACGTTGTATTGGAACTTCAGCATTCCAGTGGCTTCTATTTGCTTTCAATGTGCATTGTGCATGTCTCTACGTATGTTGCATATCCATAACGTACATTCTGGCACTTCTAGTGGCTTGTTTCGTGATTCTGAGTTTTCCAACGTGTTTAACTCTAAGTCAAATATTTTGCACATCATCAAAACATAAAAGGAACTTAATGTTGATCACCCATGATCCAATAATCTCCCCCTTTTTGATGATGTCAAAACTTTGAAGAATTTAAGCAATATATCAAAGACAACAAATTTGATCAAGGATTTCATCCCTGTCGAGAGGTTAGGAACATACAAACATATGTGATCATATCAAGAATTTAAAATCATGACTCCCCCTATCAAAAACAATTTGTGCATTATTTAAAAATATTTTGAGAATATCATTTCTCCCCCTATTAAAAACAAAACAACATCAATAACAAATGAGAGGAATTGAGAAAGTTGAAAAGATAGTACCAATATTGGCATCACCAATTATGTAGAATCTTTGCTCCAAGGATGGTAAGCCTTTTAGAACGGAGACCCGCTCTAATTCCACTTGTTGGAGAATTTTTCTGGGGATGCCTTGGTTGAGTTTGGAGAGCGGAAGCAAGTTGAAGTGAAGAGAGAAAAACAACACCGCAATTTAGAGTGGTTCGGCCAACCTTGCCTACGTCCACTACCTAAGTCTCACCACTTGGGTTTTCCACTATAATGAAGATTGATTCCGGCTCAATCCAACAAAGCCTTACACCAAGGTTGATTGCGGCTCATACCTTTAAAGCCTACAAGGTTGATTACGGCTCACACCTCTAAAGCCTACACAAGGTTGATTAGGGCTTACACCTCTAAGGCCATTGCAATGTTGTTTTCCATAGGTTCACAACAAACCTTCCCCACTCTCAAAGAGTTTACAAAATGTTTATAAAAGATTGAAAGCTCTATGCTAGCAGTACATGTGTTTGATTGATGCTCATAATCTTCTCTCTAGCTTGAATTTGGTGTTTTGGGGGTGATGGAATGATGAAAACATTTTGGACTAGATAACATATGATCATCCATATTTTTCTACCATTCCTTGATGTATTTATAATTTTTCCAAGCCATTTCACTGTTGCCTTGAAGAAACTAGCGGTTGGAGTTCATTTATAGCCGTTGCAGCCTTCTGGATCATTCATAATGTACATTGTACCAAGCCTGCGTATGTTGTTTGCAAATTCTCTAGGTCTATGTATGTTGTTCCTCCTTAACATACGTTGATCATGGCCATATCTCTAGATGACGTACGTTGTCATTCCCTAACGTACGTTGTATTGGTACTTCATCAT
This sequence comes from Flueggea neowawraea, assembly GCA_948243855.1. NCBI lineage: Eukaryota > Viridiplantae > Streptophyta > Magnoliopsida > Malpighiales > Phyllanthaceae > Flueggea > Flueggea neowawraea. Next base: position 11,837 of record CAODLS010344030.1, read on the forward strand.
TCCAGTGGCTTCTGTTTGCTTTCAACGTGCATTGTGCATGTCTCTATGTACATTGCATATCCATAACGTATGTTGTAAACACATAACGTATGTTGTGGCACTTTCAGTGGCTTGTTTCGCAATTCTGAGCTTTCCAACTTGTTTAACTCTAAGTCAAATATTTTGCACATCATCAAAACATAAAAGGAACTTAATGTTGATCACCCATGATCTAACATTCATTACTTTGTATTTCTCAAACATGAATTTTCTATTTCAACAGTGTTCATAGCAACTGCTTGTGCCTCCTCATCGATGTATTCCTTAACACCACCCTTCTTAAGCAAGCAATCATTCATTGGTAGCCTAAAAAGCTTATGTAATAACTCTTCGGTAACCAAGATCTCCACACCATTTACTCGAATCTTTACACCAACATCTTGATATCTCAGAATGCCCTTAACAACTTCATTGACCCACTTTTTCGCATTTGCATAGAATTCTCGCACCAGATCTGGAAATAATCACTAGATTCAGAGCAGAACTCTCTCAATCCATATCTTTAAAAGTATTTATCTAGATCCATGCCATACCCTTTCAAAGATCGAAAATCAAACACCTTAGAATCTAATATATCAAGATTCTCTAAAACCTCAAACAGTCTAACAGAAGCTAAATCCACAAATCTTTTGAATCAAACTCTTCAACACTTTCATTTGTTCTCATTCTCACATTTCTAAATGGAGAAATCGTATTACCTTGTGTTTAAGAAGTTTGAACTCTTGAACGTCTTGGCCTTTTCACAGCCTTCAAAGACTCTCCCTTCTCCAATTTCTTTCCATCATGATCCCTTTTTGATCGATTTTCAATCCTTTTAGTCATTCTTTGAACATATATTTTCTGGCTACGTACGAAGATTAAGGTTTCAAAGTAAGTAATTGAAATAGGTGAGATTTTAGAGTGATTTGGGTCGGATTTGTGTAGAAGTAATGAAAATAGAGTTTCTGAATCGATTTAAAGATATCAATTTAGGTGGGAAAGGTTAGGTGAGATTATTTTGTGTATTTGGAATCTGAAATTGAAAAAAAAAATGAGAGGGAAAGGGTATTTTGGTTTTTAAACATATATGGACTCACTTAGGTGCGTATAGACAGGTCTACGTACGTTAAAAAATAATTTTGTGAAGACCTACGTACTTTGACTTGAACAACTACATACTTAGTCGAGGCTTTAAGGTTCCATAGAAGAATGTCTTGGTAGAGGCTTAAGCTCTACGTGCGCAGCAAGCACACTCTACATACTTAGACAGACTTCGTGGCATCTACGTACGTTCTTTGCCTTTTATGTATTTTGTAGCCATTTACCAGTTTGCCACTACACGCATTGTCCATTCTACGTATATATTCAAACCTCATTCCACGTGCGTTATATTTCTTCTACGTCCGTAGAATAAATAACTATGAATCCAGTAGCTCTGCTCCAAAATCTACGTACTTTGTCCATGCTGAAAATGTGTAGACACTTTCAGCATCTAAACTAGTGGCAACACCCAAAACATCTACGTTTGTTATCCAATCCTCAAATCACTTTGACAATCTATACCTGATTCTCAAAAAATACACCATCCTTGATGAAGTGTGTAGTATTTATCTAACGTGCGTAGCAACATTTCAAAATCTTTCCAGCGAACACTTCTGACAATCTACATACTGAGCATCTTTCAGAAGTACTAAGATTCCAGAAATTTGATAAACCATATTCTCCTCAGTCCTCGATAACGTGCGTTGTACATGCTATACCGCGTGTAGAAAACTTCTAAACCAGATACTTAGCACATTTTTCCTTTCAACCTTAGCGACTTCATTTTAGCACATGGATCATTTTGCTTTATATGTATGAATGCATATGAACATATAATTATGCACAAGTATAATTAATCAAAACTCATTTAAATCACACATGTTAATGTGCCTATGAATTGAAACAAAAGTCTTTTCATCAAAGGGTTTTGTAAAGATATCAACAAGTTGATCATTTGTGCAATCAAATTCTAGTTCAATATCACCCTTGAGAACAAACATGATCTCTGATGAAATGATAATTGATATCTATATGCTTAGTTATGGAATGTTGAATTGGGTTTTTGAAAATATTATGGCACTTGTGTTATTGCACTTGATAGGATTTTTGAAAATTCAATTCCAAAATCAAAAAGTTGTTGTTTGATCCATAAAATTTGTGCAACACAACTACCTGCTGCCACATATTCAGATTCAGATAGAGCAACACAATTTTGTTTCTTTTAAACCCAAGATACAAGTGTAGTATCTAAGAATTGGCAAGCACCTGATGTACTTTTCCTGTGCAGTTGGCTCCTGGCATGATCCACATCACTATAACCAATAAGATCAAAGCTATCATGTTTAGAGTACCATAAGCCAACATTATTAGTACCAAAAAATCCTTTTAATAGTTTTTAAATGAGACACTTTAGGACATGATTTAAATATAGCACATAAGTACACACTAAACATGATATCAGGTCTACTAGTGGTAAGATAAATAAGTGAGCCAATCATACCTCTATATAACTTTTCATCCATATCTTTACCTTCCTCATCTTTGGTAAATTTTGTGGTTGTGCTCATTGGAGTAGGCAATGGCTTGGCATTCTCCAATCCATATTTCTTCAAGAGATCATTGGCATATTTTTCTTGATTAATGAAGATTCCATCCTTCACTTGCTTGATCTGTAGTCCAAGGAAATAGTTTAATTCTCCCATCATACTCATTTCGAACTCCCTTTACATCAACCCAAAAAATTCGTTACACAAAACAAGGGGGTTGTTCAACATAAACCTCTTACATTAAGAATCAAAGTGGAAGCAAAGAGAAGCAAAGGAAGACGGAGAGAAATAAATGAGAAAGTGATTTTGGTAGTTGAAGTGAGTTATGACCGAAGAAAGGGCAGATGGTGGGGTATTTATAGACCTACAAAGCCGAAACGTTGAGTGTCACTCAAAGTCTCCTAGAAAGGACACATTTACATGCGTAGTACCTAATCTACGCATATAGTGCCATCCTCTATGTTGGTAGCTCCACACACAATGCACGTAGACGCTAGATCTGATGACCCCTCATTCTTAAATCCAAAATCAATGTGCGTACCACTCATAAAATGCTCGTAGACCACTTCACTCGTTCACGGTTCAAACCAAAATGATGATGAACATGCGCAGAGCCTTACAATGCACACAGACCATCTTAAGCACATTCACGTTCTAACTCAAGTGATGATCTATGTGTGTAGAAACTCTCCAACGCAAGTAGATGGCTTCCAACATGCCTTACACACACAGAACTACATCCAAACACATTCCAAACTCAAGAACCAAGATTCCCAACATCCCAAATCACTTCAGAGCCAAACAAAATGTTATTAGATTCTAATTAGAACATGCGGGATATTACATACTTCCCCTCTCAAAAGAAATTTGTCCTTGAATTTCAAAACAATTCAGATCCAGACTAAGATCCATCCTAGGTCTCTGAAACAAAAATCCAAACCACAATCACCCAACTAACACTAGCTACCCAACCAATGTAAAAATATGAAAAAATGACATGCAGAAATAGAGACATGCAAAAACAGAGATATTGAATGCAAAGACAAAAACAGATATGCAGAAACAAAGTGCAGGGTTGCTAAAAAAGAGATGTAGAGAATGAAACAAATGCAGAAGAGCAAAAACAAGGTGCACTGACCTTAGAATTAGTAGAATCGAACAAATACGGATATCTGCACCGCATCTCATCCTCGACCTTCTAAGTGACCTCTTCCAAACAATGATGTCGCCAAATCACTTTCACCGAAGCAATCTCTTTGTTCCGGAGCCTCTTGACTTGTCGATCGACAATTCTTATAGGATCCTCATCGTAAGATAAGTCAGATCAGACCTTAACAAACTATGGTGCCAGAACATGGGATGGATCAAGAACATACTTCCTTAGAAGTGATACATAGAACACTAGGTGAACAGAAACAAACTGAGGCGGCAATGCCAACTTATAAGCAACGACCCCAACACAGCTTATAACCTTAAATAGGCCAGTGTATCTCGAGCTCAACTTGCTCTTCTTCTCAAATCTCATGACACCCTTCATCAGTGATACTTTGAGGAATACAGTCCCCAATTCCAAACTCCAAATGTTTATGCTTTGGTTCTCTCCATACAGATAATGCCTCCAAACACACAATTGGATCAACATAAAACTTCGCCAATCTTGACCGGTAGAAAATGTGTCGATTTCGTCAATCAGTGCATGATCACCCAAATGGATTCATACCCAGAAAATGTCCTCGACAACCCAACAACAAAATCCATCATAATACAATCCTACTTCCACTGTAGAAGGGGCAACTACTGCAGCAACCCAGAAGGATGTTGGTGCTTAAACTTAACCTGCTGACAAGTTAAACACCAACTAACAAACCCTGCTATATCCCTTTTCATCCCCGACCACGTATAGGACTTTCAAAGATCTCGATACATCTTAATGTACTTTGGTGTATAGAATATGTGGAGTTGTGACCATCGGTCATAATCTCTTAGCGTAAATCACCAAAAGATGGTATACACAATCTTAATCCAAAGCATAGAACTCTAGAATCATCAACGCTAAACCCAGGTGCACTAAACGATCTAACCCTCTCAATAAGACTTTTCATCTCAGAATCCTCCTTTTGAGCCTCTCGGATCTAATCCAACAATATAGGCATCGCCTCGACGTGACCAAGCAAAGCCCTAGAGTCATTAAACTGCAATTCAACTCCATCCTCCATCAATCTTTGCCACTCCAGACTGTTGATTGTCTCTGAACTGATATGTGAGTTAAACTTCCCATCGACTTTCTACTCAAAGCATCGACCACGACGTTCACCTTGCCAAGATGATATGATATGGTACAATCATAATCTTTTAGCAACTCTAGCCAACACCTCCGCCTTAAGTTCAGGTCTCGTTGCCCGAAAAGTACTTCAAACTCTTATGATCTGTGAAGATCTCAAATGTCTCTCTATACAGATAATGCCTCTAGATCTTGAGTGTGAACACAACTATCACCAATTTTAAGTCATGTGTCGGGTAATTTTGCCCATGCCTCTTGAACTGTCTCGAGCTATAGGTAATCACATTGCCATGCTGCATTAACACACAACCCAAACCAACCCGTGATGCATCGTAATACACTGTAAATCCTCCAAAAGCTGATGGCAAAGCCAACACTGGTGCAGTCGTCAAACACCTCTTCAACCTTTGAAAGCTATCCTCACACCTATCAGACCAAATAAACTTAACTCCCTTTTGTATCAACTGAGTCATATGAGCTGCGATACTGGAAAAATCCTAGATAAACCTCCTACAGTACTCAGCCATGCCAAGGAAACTTTGAATCTTAGTAACGTCTTAGGATTTTCCTAATGGAGTATGGCCTCCACCTTCTTCGGATCCATCATGATCTAATCCTTGGACACCACGTGTCCTAGGTATGTAATATTTTGCCCATTTTGATTAGGATTCCTGTAGGTTTCTGATTAAGTTCGATGTGATCTTGAAGATAATCAGACGTAATTGTCGAGGATTAAGTGTTATCGAACCTCGAGGAAAGTCGATGCATGTGGAAAAACATGAAATGTCGAGTGTGTCATGGGAGAGTGAACAACGTACATAGTACATTGCGGAAGATGTACGTTACCTGGAAAAGTAGCATAACGTATGTTGTAGAGGTAACACATACGTTATCTGGGATGAGGATGATCAACGTACGTTGGCTGAGAATGACATATGTTGAGGTGTGTTTTCTTCAAAACCCGTAGCTACTAGAAGAATTACTACGTACGCTATTTGGCACAACGTACGTTGTCACTGAATATGACGTACGTTGCCTTTGATCTACAGTGCTTAAAACGCCCGAAACTCGTCATTTCCATCACTTCCTCTCAAAATTTCACTCAAAACTCTCTCAACTTGCCTGGAATTCTCCCACATTGCTTCCCCAATGTTCCTAATCCATTTTTGAGGTAAGATTAACATCCTTTCTTCACTTTAAACTCAAATTTACTCATTGATTCACACATGCAAATCATAGGCCGGAATCCATCTAGGTCCAGATTTCTGGTGTTTTTGAGTTATTTGATGTTACAGGATGTTAGAATATGTTAGATGGGACTTGTAGGAACATGATTTAAGCTTTGAATCAACTGATTTGGTGAATTTTTGGGGGAGGTAGGGTTAGGTACGGGTTTTGCTAATTTGAGGATAATCTATTATTTGTTTGTGAAATCTGAGTTCAAAGTCATGTTCAGGGGATAAATTTGAGTTGGAATGCATCTTTGATTTCATCGGGTATCGAGCGGAACGTAATTTTGGCATTTTCGCAAATATTTCTGATGCGGCAGATTTTGGGGTGTTTTTGCAAATATTTTCTACCGAAGGTAGATTTGTGAATTTTAGAAAGTTTAAGGATAGATTATGATTTTTGGAATCATAGGAACTGACTTGAAATTTTAGGAGTCAAAGATAAATTAGCGATTTCTAAGAGTTCGGTATAGAATTTGGGAATTGTTTTACAATTTGTCGAGTCTCAGAAACTAAAATGTAATTTTACATTGGTCGGGAACCAAACTGTAATTTTATGTAGATTTTGAATTTTGGATCGAAAGTGATAGATTCACTTTCGAATTATATTTTGGGCGACTTCCGGGGTCTACATGTGCATTTGCATATCATGCATTTGGTATTTCTATAGTACCACATTTTGATATTTATGTTGTTTCTATGTATATAGCTACATGTTCTTACCAGAGATACCAGCCACTGACTAGTGGGACTTGACTGGTACTTTGGCTTGGATTTTCAGGTGAGTGAATAACAGCTTCAGACACATTGGTTGTGTCTCGAACTTCTATTTACTAGTTTTTGATGTGTTGGATATATATTTTGAAATGGACTAATTTAAGGATTGGTTAAGATATAAACTGGTTATGTGTTTAATAATCAGTGTTGGGTTTGAAATGGATATATATGTATTATATATCTTTTATATGATTTTAAATGTTGGATTGCATGTTATGGATTTAGTACTATATGTTAGTACATTTTGGTTTTCGATATGAGGACACCTGTGCTACGAGGCACGTAACCTTTGGTATACCAATGATTGATATAGCCCAGCTACCAGGGTTGTCAGTAGACATGTTGCTTCGATCAGGCACATAATTTGTTATTGATAGACGCGGGTCCTCATCATTTATGGCTGGTCCACACACTTCGTGATATATGGCAGAGTCCATATCACGCTTGCTTAGTCCCATATCGCTTGTATATGTTTTGACATGAAAATTTTGATTGAAAAATCTTAAATTATTTTATTATGCCTATGTGCATGTTGTTTGCCTTGTTTACAAATGGTTTCAAAATGATTTTCGAAAGGTTATTATTGTATAGCGTGTATATTTTTATACTTATGAGTATTGCTTCTGGTATTTGCGAACTGTTTTCAAAACAGTCTTTGTGAGGCACGTATGAGGCATTCTGGAGTGTTATTTCTCACTGGGTTCAACCATCGTTTTATTTCTGTCTGTGGTTGATTCTATCTTCCAGGTGCACAGATTTTAGCTTCGACAACCTTTCCTCATCTCGAACACCTGTGAGGAGTCATTTTGGTTAGTGATGCCTATTGATCGGGTTTCTTTTGATTTTGTTAGAGCTCCACACCAGGATACTGAGGGGTACTGGGTTGTCCATATACTCTGATGTATTTATTTTATTTGATTTTACCAGAGTATATTATTGTATATATTTTGGCACTTGTATATATATTTTGAGTTTCATATAAATCTGTTTTACTTAATAAATGTTTTTCCATAAATGTTTTGAAAATTAAATGTTGGGTAGAAATTACGATCTTTGTGGCTTGTGTGAGATGGAGCGTGCTCCTATAGACGGTTCACCTCATACGCCAGTCATGGTCCCGAGAATGGGTCGTGACAAATGCCACCTATTCAAGCCAAAACTCATACTCCGAGAACTTCACAAAAATTTGATGCTCTTGCAAAATCTAGAACGCTAACCTCAAGTGATCCTTGTTCTCCTCCCGACTCCTCGAGTACACCAGAATGTTGTCGGTGAATATGACAACAAACTGATCCAAGTATGGTCTTAACACTGTGTTCATCAAATCCATAAATGTTGTTGGTGTATTAGTCAAACCAAATGACATCACAAGAAACTCATAGTGACCATACCTACTCCGAAAAGCTATCTTTGGGATATCCTCACCCCTGATCCTCAACTGGTGATATTCCAACCTCAAGTCGATCTTAAAAAACTACTATGCATCCTGCAGCTAGTCAAACAGATCATCTATCATCGTAAGTGGATATCGGTTCTTCACTGTCACCTTGTTCAACTGTCGGTAGTCAATACACATACAAATGCTCCCATCCTTCTTCTTTACAAACAACACTAGAGCACCCCAAGGTGAGACACTCGGTCGAATAAAACCCTTATCCAACAACTCTCTCAACTGGGTCCCCAGTTCTTTTAGCTCTGCTGGTGCCATCCGATACAGTGGAATCGATAGATGATCGGTACCAGGTTGCACCTCTATAGCAAACTAAATCTCGCGCTTTGGTAAAAGTTTAGTAACTCCTCAAAAAATACATCAGAGAACTCACGTACCGTAGGTACGTCCTCCAAACTCAATTCTGAACTATATGGCTCGGTAAGTACAAAAGCCAAATACACCTCACAACCACGACGACTCATCCTCTCGGCTCTAACGGCTGACACATACCCCCGCACTACACTGTTACGCTCACCCTGATAACATAGCTCACTCTGACTCGGCGGTTGAAAGCATACTCTCTTTACAAAACAATCTAAGGGAGCGTGCCAAGTCGAAAGTCAATCCATGCTGAGTATCACATCGAACTCCCCTATATCCAACACCGTAAGATTGATAGTCAACTCGTGCCCTTTAAAGGCAATCACGTAACCCCGGACCTTAAAATCAACTACAATCTTGCCACCCAAAGGTGATGAAACCTCTAACAATCTAGCTAACAAATATATCACTAACCCAGTATGCTTAACAAAATATGGCGTAATAAATGAATGTGATGCACCTGAATCAAATAAAACATAAGCAGAAGTCCCAAAGACATAAAACATACTAGTCACTACACTATTAGAGAGAGGTCTGCTCATCTTTTCAAATGATGATAAACGTTTGTTTATACATATTTATGTTATTGAGTTCTTATTGTTATGGGTATAAATTGAATGTTATATGTGAGTCCCGGTACTTTTATCATTCATTTTGTGTATTTCAGGTCACGTGATGGTGCCCCAAAGAGAAGGAACGAAAGCGAGTGCAAACAGAGTCTAAACGATGATTTCTGAGGCTTTTGGGATAAGACATGGTTGCAATTCATTAAGACATGGCCGTGGGATGCAAGTAGATGACAATGTGATGCCTTAAACGCATGTTTCGTGATGTTTCTCAAAGACACAGACGGGATTTGACTGAACACTGTCGTGGTGATGATCGTGGACTAGACTGAGGTGCAAAGCATCAAGACACGGCCAAAACAAGTAGTCCACGGCCAAGGAGCCAAGACACGATCACATACATGGCTATGTCCATGCCCGTGGGCACCTCCAAACCACGAAAACACGTGTTTTTAAGGCTTAACACAGAAACCTAAAGGAGGATTCGACATGGAAATGCAAAAAACACATCAATTTATGGTTATAGAATGTGGAAACTCAAGGAGAACTCATTCTGTATCAAGATCGAAGGAATCAATGAAAGATTGAAGGATTCGTCATGAGTTTTTCTTCTCTCTCTAGATTCTCTTTGTATGTTGTTGTTTCTCTCTCCAAGAGTATGAACTAAACACATTGTGCATCTAGATGTGATGAACCCTAGATTAACTATGTGATTGTTGGGTTTCATTATTCATTCAGTTTATTTATGGGATGAGACTCAATTATGATTTTTATTACTCAATTGTTGAACTGATTGTTGTTAGCCTTTCGATTCCATTACTGATTCATGCATGAGTAATCGAGAGATTTTCTGCATGATAAATCATTCATAATTGAGAGGAGTTGCATGCAAACCTAGAGATATGTCGACATAAATCTTCTGGATTGAGATCAAACCTAATAGTGAATATCTTAGATCAATAAAGCAATGATAAAGGTTTTAATTAGGAAGAGATTCCAATTAATCAACCTAGTCGCT
>CAODLS010344050.1:0-13928 GCA_948243855.1 Flueggea neowawraea
CCTCAGTGTGCAGCGTGGGTTCAAATCAGGACTTACGCAATGCAGCTGGGTTGATCAGGCATCTACTGTTTGTCCTCGATGAAGTACTACAGTGACCACACTAGTGCACGAGCCTAAGTCCAGCAGGGGTATGTTACCTACCGGTGTCAACTATAACTCTCGGGAACATTACGTAGCGGGGAGGGTTTAAAGCCTGCATAGTCACGTCCAGCAGGGTACGCTACCTACCGGTCGCCCCCACCTCCCCTTTTTGAAGCTAAAAAAAATGAATACCCATAGCTTTATATAAATAGACCCCTTTAGTTCATTTATAATAGACACAATTTCACCTACACATTGGCTTTAAGCATTGAGCTATGAATTAACTTGAATATCAAAGAATTTATAGGAGACCTCATCCTCATCCTCCTACTCTTCACTCTTCTATTGTACCTTGTAGAATTCTCTAGAGCATTGAGCTATGCTATGTGAAATGTTGCTTCAAAACGCGGAGCTATTGGATACATTGTTTGGATTGCTTCCCAGTGTCAATTATATATTGTTGTATTTTGAGACAACAACAAAAACAAAGTATCTTAATAAAAAAAAAGTTAGGATTATTCATTTATTTTAATTTTCTATGATCATATATATAACTATTTTTATAATATTCTTATTAATTTCGTACCAAATAATGTGCAAACTTAAAAAAATATTAAATATTATTTACCATCTTTTTATTTTGATATTCTTAAAATAATCTTTTCGTGTATCTTAAAGCGTTTGTCACGTCGATCGCATATTTACTTGATTCCCGAGTAAAAACTTTGCACTTGTTACTTCCTTTTCGCTAACCTCTCTCCAAAAACATGCACGTCTGATTTTGTTGACCCTGTAATTAATTTCATGCTTTTACTATTTCTTCTTCCACAGGCTTTTCTTCCTTGCCCTTTTTCCGAGCTACACAATTTGGAAGTAAGGTTGTTATCAATGTTATCATAATAAAAAACAAGCCACCGTAAAACAGCCTTTAAGTATTGTAATCACAGCATGAAAATTGCAGTTTGAGGACCTTTTGAACTTTGGACTCTGAAGCAAAAGCAAATAGTTCTTTTCTTGTCTGCATAGGAAGCAAATGTTTTCATACTCTTTTTCATATCAATAGGTCCAAATGACATCAATTATTCGGACAAAATCATGATCTGTGTCGAAATCAATCTGTTTTGACTGTATTTGACCTATTTTTAATTCAAAGAAAGTATCCATTTATGGTCACTTTAATTAGCACTCACAGTGGACCAAATCTGAAACGGGGCACGCTAGCAGCTAGCACTAATTGCTTTCTGTTTAGAACATAATTACGATGGTCTCAATCTGAATTAGAATATAAACCCGAATTAGAATATAAACCCGAACAACCATGAATTGGTACATGAATTTATTAATTTATATGTTGAATGTTAAGATATCTATAGAAGAGAAAAAAATAAATGGGTCGAAATAAAAACAGTATATACTAATTGTTGTTGGCTCTATTCCATAATGGACTTGAAAATGGTGAAGTCAAAGATGAACAACCTTAAACTTGATCTTGCCTTCATGAAATTTGCTAAACAAAAGAAGTTAATGGTTGGCGTTCGTCCTTTAGGAGCATTATGGAGTTTTGATATAATTCTTTGGAAGATATAAGATACCACAAAGTGTTGTGATAATTCTATTTAGAGCGGAATAGAGGTGGAATATGTTTGAGGAATATTCTTCTTCATTAATGATAGATGACTCCTCTTTCTTATTATTTTTAGAACAATTGACTAGGTTTGATCTCTATAATAAATTTGGTGTCTTTGTGGATGACTTTGGTCCATGTTACATCAATTATTTTGTATTCCTATTCTTGGGTTTCGTGAGGATAAGAGTAAATGATTTGTGCAAGCTTATGTTGTTTTCATTTTTGTTAAGCTGAAATGTCCATTTTTTTCTCGTCGCAAAGTTAATGTTTTAGATATTTGAATTTAGGGACTACTTTATAAGTTTACCTATTGAAAGATCTCTCATATTGTTCTGCAAATTAGCTTGGAGAGTTGATTTCAATTTGGTCCCATTTGTTCGCAAGACTTTCACATTTAGTTTGCTTATAATTTTTTTGACAGTTTTGCCCATTTTATTTTTGCTACCCATCCTTTTTCTTCTAGGGACTTCTTTTCCACTTTTCCCAAGATCATCTCAAAAGACTAATTCCACTGACATCATGACGAGTTATCTTCTTGCAAAGTTGAAGACTTGCAGGGAATAGCCACATCCTTCCTATTTAATGCCTTCCATGGAGTATACGTATTATTAATAGCTGAAGACCTTTTATAGAGCAGATGCATCCTTCCTCTTCGAGATCATTCACTGGAGTAAACGCATCTTGATGCCTTTACAAAGTGAACATAGCCTACACGGCCACCATCTCCTAGTCTTTGTGGGAAGGAAAAAGAATTTCATGTTCTTCTGATAGTCCCCTCCCCTCCTCTTAGAAGTTCACTAAATTTTTCACCCCACCACATGGATATTCAGGAGCTTCTTGCTCTTTGGAAAATTCTCCATCCCTATTGTCACGACCCATTGCGAGCCTGTGACGGACGTACGAGGTGAACAGCCTGTGGGAGCCCGGCCCATCTCGCACAAGCCTCATAGGTCAGAACAAATTACTCCAATGATTCAGATTATAAAATATTTGTTAAAACATTTAGTAATCTAAAACATAATAAATCAAATATATATGATAAATATATATCAAGAGTTATAAGTGGGGAAAACAACAAAACATATATCAAAAGCCAAAGTGGCAACCCGGTAACCCAACTACATCTCGATGCGGAGCTCTACAAAATAAAAGACGAGCCCGGATAAAAGGACATCACTAACCAAAAGATGCATCACTGGAGTCTGGATGCTGACAGTTGTCGAAAGCCAAAATCTGTGAACCTACTCAATAGGAATCACGTAAACAGAGAAACAAAAGAGGTCAAGGCCCAGTGAGGAATAATACTCCAGATCGCCTAATACATGCCTCACAAAAACTGTTTTGAAAACAGTTCAAAACTACATATGCAGATATAGTTTAACATACATATATATACACGTTATACTTATGTAATAGCTTTTCAGAAATCCTTTCGCAAAAGGGTTCACATACAAAACAATCATAAACTCAGAGGCGTACAAAACGATTTCCAGTTTCAGAATCAAAATACCTATACAAATATATGGGACCAAAGGCATGCACGTGGCACTAATAACAAAGTATGTGGGCTACGCCACAATCCATATCAAATCATGTGTCGGATCAGGACACATGGCTATCAGCAACCCTGATAGCTGGGTTTTATCAAAACGTTGATATACCAAATGTCACGTTTTACCCCGTAACAGTAGGTGTCCCATATCAGAAAACAAAAGCATACTAATATATAGTATCAAAACAGAGTATGCATAGAAGCATCAAAATCAGATGAGAGATATATAGTACATATATATCAATTTTAAATTAGAGTCCTGATTAATACACATAATCAGTTTATCATTAGTCAATCCTTAGATTAGTCAAATTTCAGAATATGTGTTATACACAACAGAAAACATATACAGTTCGAGACACAGCCTATGTGTCTGAAGCTATTATTCATTCACCTGGTAGTCCAAGTGCAAAACACCAGTCGACCCCACTCGTCGGTGGTTGGTCAATTGGGCATGAACAGGAAGCTAAAAGAACAAACATATATCGATAGATATATAAGAAGCAAACTCAAATGCAGTACTATGGCAATACCAGATGCATGAAGTACAATTGCAGATGCAGACTCTCGAAAGACCCCCAAATGATCCATATCGAATGACAATCTATCACTCTGGATCCAGAATACAGAATCTACATAAAATTACATTTTGGTCATCGACCAGTGCAAAATTAGGTTTTAGTCCCCGAGACTTGAAAAATTATAAAATAATCATCTGACTATACTAGTATAGCTAACTAACTTTTCTAAAGCAGTCAGAATCCCCAAAAGAGTCCACGAACTCTCATAAATTGATAAAATGCCAAATTACAAAACGAGTCTCAAATGCCCTATGTTACTCGAGTAACACCCGGGCTTACTCGAGTAAGACACCCCTCATCTTACTCGAGTAATCCATGCATGGTCACTCGAGTAAGATAGCCTACCTCTCATTCGAGTAAGACACTCCGGTCACTCGAGTGAGATGAAGCTCCTTTTACTCGAGTAAGCAAAGCTCTTACTAGAGTAAAACACAACCCAAACAAATCCAAAAATTGTGTAACACGATTTAGCCAACCAAAATCAATACCAAACACCCACATTGACTCTCAACAAAGCCTTAAACATGAATTTAGGGTCAAAACCACCAAAACAACTCTGAATCACCCTAGATCGACCTAAAACGAAGCTAACCCTAACTCAACCAATGTCTTATCAAATAAGATGATTCAAATCTTGAATTATGTTCCCTTAACCTCAAACAACTCAGAGCTAACAACCCTAAGCATCCAAATACTCAGAATCATCCTGAAAATGCAAACCCAAATACAAACTCGGCCTAAAGCATGAATCCAAATATTTAAACATGAAATAGATGGATTGACGAGATTAGATACGAAATATTACCTCTAGGAATGAAATGGAAACAATGTAGGGCAATAGGAACACGTTTTTCACCGATTTGAGTGAGAGAGAGATGAAAATAAGGTGAGCGAAATGAAAGAGTCGGGTGGGGGTATTTATAGACCCCTTCCCAAAACAGTGTCCTCACTCGAGTGACAGGCCTTCATCACTCAAGTGGAGTGACACGCTCCTTACTCGAGTAACAAATCCTGTTACTCGAGTAACACTTTACCAGGTATTCTTTGTGTTCATCTAGAAACACGACTTACTCGAGTAACACACATGCTTACTCGAGTAATCCACATCTCAGCTCACTTGAGTAATGCACGAATGCTTACTTGAGTAACACATCTCACAAACATAAATCCTCAACTCGTATCGATCAAGATTGAAACAGAACCAAATAAAAGACTACAGATAGCCTTACCGAAATTTGACTAAGGTATTACATCTATAGCACAAGTGTTTATGAGCTTTCCTACTCTGCGCTCATTGGAGAATCCTTACCACCATCAATGGGAGGACTAGGGAGCTCTTACTCTTCTCTTAATAAGATGACTAGGAAGAAGAGTATGGATTAAATAGTTAGCCATGTGAGCCTGGCTTTGTCATTATATGAGGGCGCACATGCAGACACACAAGATGCTTAACACAAGGTGTTCAAGAACTTTCCTACTCTCCATGCTTCATAGAATTCTTCACCTCTACCATGTTGGTGTTCAAGAGCTTCTCTCCAAGCGACTAAAGTGAAGACTTCAGCAAGGATAGCAATCCTTTAGTCTCTTGAAGGATTTATTCTTTTACAACAGAGTGACCATTTTTCAAAAAGTGTCATCGAGAAGATAATTTGTATGGTTTTTCTAAGCATGAGCACATTCCTTATGACAATACTCATGGCAATTTCTTTAGGTCAAATTTTTATTCCATATGCTTCCATGCAAACAACGTAGAGATAAAAGTACCCATCCTCTGAGGACTTGAGTGAGATCAAATGACGAGTAGTGCTACCTATGGGTGGGCAACGGGCGGGGCCCACCCTTAAATTTGTAGCTCGGTTGACCTGGACCATCAGCCCAGGTCCGCCCATCCAAAATGGCTTAGTTTGAGGGCTTTTTTTAAAAAATATTAATATTATATATTTTTTATCAAAATATAATTTTATATATACTTTATTATATAAATTATACTTTAATAAATACTAAACAACTCTTAAATTTATAATTGACATAATTTTTACTAATTTATAATTCATAATACATCAAATTAATATTAATATACTTTATATTATATATATAAAAATATATAATATATATATTTGGGCCTGACCGGACCGCCCTGTCAGACCTAATCATAAGCCCAGGCTCAGCCTTATATTATTTAAAAAATAGGCAGGTGAGGCCAGGTTGCGGGCAAAAAAATATTGGCCCAGTCCAACCTGCCGGGCAGAGCAAAAATGCCCAGCCTTAGTGCTGCCTAAAACCCTCTTGTCCCATCTTCAAAGACTTAGTTGAGTCATTTCCTTTTTTCCCTTAAAGGAAAATAATTTTCAAGTCCCTAAGGTATACCGTAATTAGTAGGTAGGTCATCGTGTTTTTAGGATGTTGCATACACGACTCTGAGGTGAAAAATTAGGTTACACTTAAGTCCTTCCATTAGTGGTCTGTTACTATTCTGTTAGTATGTTACTGACGTGTCCAAATTTTTTTGAATAAAATTTTAAAGACAAAAATGCCCCTATCTATTTATTAAGTTCCGTCTCCTTTACAAGTTGTCGACACTGTGAAGATCTAACCAAAAAATGTTGAAAACAGTGAAAACTTCTTGAAAGCATCATCAAACCCTTCTTTAATTGATTAAAACTAACAACAGGGTAATAACCTAAAAACACTTTTCCTTGAACACAGTACTAAGCATAAATCTCTAAATATAACCCACTCAGACATTTCAGAATTATACTCTCTCAGCATTATGTGTTGGCTTCGACTTCTTCCTGAACTACCTAGAAAAATAAAACATTAAATCTCTTCAGCGACAAAAGAATCAAACAAGAAACCTAAAGCAAGAATAAAACCTAGAGTGTTCCTACTAGACTACTCCAAAGACAAACACAATACTAAGGATTTGAATCTCTAAATACAACCAACCCAAAATGTGCCTTCAAACTCAGAATCTAGGATTTACATGAAAATTCTGTCACCAAACCGCAAGTGATTCTCACCCCATCTGGCTTCGCGTTTTGTGTTGATGATCGAGACGGAGAGTGGTGGCGTGGAGGTGTTGGTGCTAACAGAGGCACCAAGAAATCGTTGTCGATGGGTTTTGTCTCCTGGATCCGCTGTTGTCAGATGTCAATCTGGAGAGAGGAGAGAGAGATGGATGTCGACCTTCCATTGGGTTTCAATGTCGTCTATGAGTCCTCGGGTCAGTTCTTGGACTGGGTCAGATGCCACCGAGGTGTAAAGTCCACATGTCATCGACGTACAATGCGAAGCCAAGCAAGACATGGCATTCCCCTCTCAATATCCCTCTTTTTCTCACTATTAGCTATCAAGCTTGGATCTTCCAGATTGGAGAAATCATGGAAGACTAGTAGAGGAGTGTCACGACTCGTTCCCAAACCACGACCGGCATACGAGACGAACCGTCTGTGGAAGCCTGACCCATCTCGCACAAGCCTCAAAGAATAGAACTTAACGAACTTATTTCCAACCTTATTCAAAATTATTTGTAAAGTTTAATAAGTAGCAATCAAAACTTGTTTAAAACATAAGTTTTTTTAATATATAATAGAATATTTGATAAATAATAAATTATTATTAAATATCAAATAAGTTTACAAACATAAACCCATAAGTAAATCAGTGTAGAGCAACTAACAAAATAATAATACTAAGCCTGAACAAAAGGACACTGACTGCAACTGCAGAAAGCCTTACTAGGTGTTGAATGCCGAAAGGGTGCAATCAACTAATATCACCTCCAAGTAAGAATACAGGAAAATAGACAGAAAAGAAAGGGGTAAGAACCCTAGTGAGGAAACAACACTCCAGAGTGGCACTAAGCTTCACGCAAACTGGTTTGAAAACCATTTGAAAATATCATATGCATATATAAGTGTATATACTTATACACGCCAAGTACAAAGTAGTAGTTTTGAAATTCATTTCAAAATCATTCGTAACCACAACAAACGCAATTTTACAAGATCTTTAATTTCAAATCAAGAACGCAAATTTTCAAAGATTCTTTGAAAGGTCATAATCGTAATTTATCAAGATATTTCTTTTCAAATCATGAAGCATTAATATTGAAATATTTGTTTTCAAATCAGAAACTGAATATCAAGACTTTTGGTTTCAAATCATATAAATCATGAAGCACAAATATCAACATATTTGTTTTCAAATCAGATACTCAATATCAAAACTTTCGGTTTCAAATCATATAAATCATGAAGCACAAATATCGACATATTTGTTTTCAAATCAGATACTCAATATCAAAACTTTCAGCTTCAAATCATATAAAACAAATATCGAAATGTTTGGTTTTAAATCATATAATGTAAATATTGAAATGTATAGTTTTAAACCATATAACACAAATATCAAAATATCTGGTTTTAAATCTTATCATCTCAAAATCAATCTAACATGAGACTACTTATCAAGGCCAACTTGGACTCTACCATGAGGTCATATGTGGTCTATCACCACTAGTCATATACGTGGACTCTGCCACTAATCAATATCATATCATGTGCTAGGGCGAGGCACGTGGCTACCAACATTCCTAGTAGCTAGGACTGTAAGTCCTAGTAGGGGGATAGAATGAAAATCCAATAAGGGGTTGAATTGATTTTTAGCAAGTTAAAAACTTTGTTGAAAATCTTTGCAAACTATACAAATAACAAAGTTATTTTCAAACTAAAATCAAAGTTAAATAAGGAAGCAAATTAAAACCAAAGATCCAATCCACATAACAATATTAACCAAATGCAAATGCAAAGCAAAGTAAATGGGTTGAGGTAAAGAGAGAACAAAACTACATTTATAGTGGTTCGACCAACCTTGCATATGTCTACTACCAAAGTCTCACTTAGGCTTGTCATTATCTCCTCACTTGTGGGTGGAGGGAAACCGTTACACATTGTTATTGTAGGATCAACAAGAAAACCTTTACAACTTCTTTTTGTAGGCTTAACAAGAAAATCGTTTCCCTAGTTTTTGCGAGCTCAACTAGAAAACCTTAACCACTAGTTTTTGCGGGCTCAACTGGCAAAACTGACCTCTAGTTTTTGTGGGATCAACTAGAAAACCGAACTGCTTGTTTTTACGGGATCAACAAGAAAATTGAACTCTAGTTTTCTAAGGCCCACTAGCAATCACTCTTGTTTTTCTAAGGCTTAACAAGGGAACCTATCTACCCTCAATCAAATATTTTGATTGTTACAATTTGTGTTCCCAAAACACAGATTTAAAATTAAGCCCAAACCCATAAATACATTTGTAAGTGTATAACTCAAATAGGTTAGAAAGCTAGAGAAGAAAGATAATATGAATAGCAAGTCTTAGTAAAGTCTCTCTTACTTCTCTTATATCTATGGACGTCTATTTATAGCCACTCTTGAAGATATAACCGTTGGAGCCTCAAAGTATCTGTTGTGTGAGAATGAAACATTCTGTTTTAAATGACGTCACTTTGTACAAAGTGCATTGTATATCCTTCTACGTACGTTTCACTTTGTACCACTGAGTTCTGCGTGACTTGATAGCAATTCAACGCACCTTGCAAGAACTCTAGTTGCCAAAACTTTGAATGCACTTTATTCTATGTGCATTGGATCTCCTTCAATGTACGTTGATCATACATCAACATGACTTGTGGCTTGTTCAACAGGTGTTGTTCTTCGTTCCAGAATATGCATAATCACCTAGTGATTCTTCAACGTGTGTTGTACACTCTACAACGTTCGTTGTCAATTTCATCTTAAGATTTCACCTTTAATCCACGTCAGTGTAGAGAATATTCAAATTCAATCTCGAGGAGCATCTTGGCTTTGTTCTCATCTGACCTCGTCAACGTGCGTTGCACCGTTTGTAATGTACGTTGAAGATTTCTTCAAAGGTTACACCTTTAGCTCTACAATGCATTTTGTATCATTCAACAACTCCAATAACATGCGTTGTAGCTTGCATAACGTGCATTGATGAAATTCTAATACTTTGCTCTTCTGGAACGGATGATCTATGCGCCTTGTACCGTGTGTAACACGCCTTGATGCCATTTTCATCATGATCAACGTGACTTGCATAGGCATAACATGCTTTGTATCAGGATATCAAAAAGTCTGCAACTTAGACATCTTTCATGGATGTTTTACAATCAACATCATCAAAACCGAAATCAATAAGTTCTCAATTCATTGGTACCAAAGGTCACGATTTACCCCGTAACTGAGTTGTCCCAAGTCATCATAATTAAATTGTATATTTACAGAAAATATAAATCCAGAATCAAATACGTGGTAGTGGTTACACCACTGTCAAATCATAGAAAGCCAATTTCATAAATTAACAAAAAATGACATAACTACCCTTTATTTCATAAAAGTACAAATTCAGGTGAATCTTCATTTCGGAGAAACAAAACATTTTTCCTTCTTACAAACCAAATACTTATATCAACAAATCATTTATTTCAATTATTTCAAACAAAATCTCAAAATCCAAAACAGAGTGGTTATTAACCAACCATAAATAATATCAAAACATGATATTCATTTTATAACCGTCAAAATCCCAAAATCAAAGTATTATCAATGCTTCATAGTTCAAATAACTTTCCAATACAAATTTCATCATTTATCGAAATTTCTGAAAATTTTCAGAAAACAAATTCAATCAAATAAGTCCTCATGTAGGCCAAATTTTAGGAGTTCTAATCCTTAAATTATTCTGGATTACATGCTATAGTCGTAGCACAACAAAAACATATAAAGTTAGAAGACACAATATATGTGTTTGAAACTGTCATTTTACTCACCTGAAATCCAAGATGAATGGCCCAAATACGTACCACTTGTGATCGGCTAATCTGGATGACAAGGATACAAAATTGAACAAATATATATGTATCAAACAGACATATATTGAAAACAATTTGAGATGCGGTACTGTGGCTGTACCAAGTGCTATGCAATGCAAATGCAAACCCAGACCCTCAAAAGATCCCCAAAAATATATATCGAATGGCATTCTATCATTCTTAACCCAAAATTCTAAATCTACGTAAAATTACAGTTTTTCCCCGACCAATATAAAATTACGTTTTAGTCCCCCGAGACTTGGCAAATTATAACTTAGTCCCTAAAATTACAAGGAATCTAAACTTTCTTAAAATTACAAATTTAATTAATCTTTCCTAAAATTACAAATATGGGTTTCTACTTTTCAAAATTATAAATTGATCCAACTTGTAAAATATCAAGTTCAGTCCCTACAATAAATTCCAAAATTTGCACAATTTCAGTTTGGTCTTTTGTATTTAAAACAACATCAAATGGTCCCTCAAACTAAACTCGTATTTGTCCTCCATTGTTAGCCGAACCAAACTTGTCCCTTTTGTCTTCCAACAGTCCAGAACATGAGAATCATCTCCCAATATTTCCAAAAATTCATAACAAATCAAAACAGTCCCAAACATTTGATTTTCACCAACACACATTAACACATATCAACTCAACTTCATCTTCACTTACTCTCATTATTTCCCACCTCTATCTCCATCAAAATCAACCTAAAACAAGCTAAAATCCTTAATCAAATGGTTCTCAAACAATGCATAAAGTCATGAAATGAAATCATTAAAACAGAAGCTAAATCTTGACAATGAACAAAAACATGAACTGAGGAGAGAAGGTTTTTTCTTACCTTGTTTCAATGAATAAAATGGTGGGAATGCAAAATGAGCTAGAGAGAGATCTAAAGAGGAGGTGTAGGAGTGATGAAATGAAAAAAAAATAAAGAAAACGAATAAGTATAGGCGGTGGAAAAATCATCCAAAGTCAGGAAGAAATCAGAATTGGTGAGAGGGATGGGCTATGTTGACTTTGAGGGCACCAGGCAAACCGAAAGTGTAATAACCCTCCTGTTCATATCATGGGGCGGTATAAGTTGTTTGTGTGTATTGTAGGAGGAGCCACACACGTAGATCATGATTTGGGAATGATATGAGAGATGTTCACGCCGACTACGTCTACATACACAGCACACGATTCAACGTACGTAGACGAGTCATAACGTACGTTGTCATGAGGTATAACGTACGTTAGCCTTTTAATTCAGTGACACATTGCATTTCAATCCGTCTGCCTTTATAAGCACACCTCACCCAACTTTTTCATCATTGGGTCTCATTTTCACTCCAAATCACTCTCAAGTCTTCTGAAACTCTCTCCCATGGTCTCTTCTTCATTCCTTAACATCTCTAGAGGTAAGATTTCACATCTAATCTCTTCTTTTCGTTCGTTTAATGCCTCTTATTTGTGGATCTTATTTGGATCCGATTTGACCTAGGTCTTTTAGATCTGAGTGATTCGGTTGAGATGGATGCTTGGGGTTCTTGGATGATGATTGTATGAGGTAAGATTGTTCTTCCTTTCCTCTTATTTCATCATTTTCATGCATCAATCTCAGAATCTCTTTTTGGCCAAATTTCCTTATAGGGTTCGGATTTGATGTTTCCATTGGAGAGATTGTTAGATAATGATTGTTTATGGTTATTGGAGGTTTGATTAACATGAATCAAGCTTTAAATCAAAATATTTGAGGTTGCTCTGAATGGGCTAGGGTTTGATTCGGCTTTGTGGAGATTCATGATGATTTAGAGTTGTTTTTGAGAAACCAATCATGGATTTGAGTTCCTGAGGTTGATTATGATCATTATAGGTGTTTGAAACTGATTTGGATCGGTTGAATCGAGAAATGAATTTTTGGTGTAATTTTCCCATAGAGACGAAACTTGATATTTTACAAGTTTTGAGTTTAAATATAAATTCCAAATATTTTGGGTTCGATTTGATAATAGAAATACCTTGAGTATTGATTGATGAATTTTAAACAGCTGGGAGACTGAGTTGTAAAGTTACATCGAGGGTCTAGTTTCGATGAGCGTTAGACTTTCAATTGGAAATAGGATTTCTGGCGTCTATGGCATTAAGTCTGCATTTGCATTTCATGCATGTTCTGTTTTGCCATAGTTACCCTGTTTGATTCATTGTAAATATTTGTTTCAGCTTAGTTCGATTTTTGAGGTGACCAGACATCGACTAGCAGTCAATGATTCAGAGTTTGGAAGCTCGGCATCCAGGTAAGTGGATTGCAACTTCAGACACATAGGTTGTGTCTCTTCCAATTATATGTTTTTGTTGTGCTATCATGTTAGCATGTAAACCAAATTAATTAAAGAATTGAGAATTCTAAAATCTGGTCTATGTGAGGACTTGGTTGTTATTGATTGGTTTTTGGAAAACCATTTGGATTTGTGGAAAAGAGTAGTTGTACTCTGTTTTGAAAGATTTTGCGCTTTGGCGAAAGATGAATGGTTTTTGAAATAATATAATTTGATTATATTATATTTTTGGTATATTTCAAAAATGAATACTAAAATTCGTTTTTTGGTAAACGATTGATTGTTTGCATGCTGGGTTTTGCAAATCATGCCATTATGAATTTGATAAATATTTTGGAAACCATACTTTTATTAAAGTATGTTTTGGAACTCGATATATAAGCCGTGTCTTATATATCCTTTGGTTTTTGATAAACCCGGTCGTATGACCGTTTGTGATTGGTTTTGATATACCCGGTCCCAAGACCGTTTGTTATTTGATTTGAATATACCATGTATATGTTTTAGAGACGGGACACCTCTGCTATGAGGCATGTAGCCCTTGGTATACCAATGAATGAGACAACCCAGCTACCAAGGGTGTCGGTACCCAATGTTGCCTGACGAGGCATATGATTTGATATTGATATAGGCAGACCCTCATCACACTATGGCTGGTCCATACTTTTCGTGATTGTTGGCAGAGTCCACATCACGCTTGCTTTGGGCCCGAATCTGTGATATATGTTTTTGACTCATGTATTTATGGAATACGTTTTGATTTTTAATGGTGGTGGGGCAAACCTCAACTACGGGCAATGGTGGGGTAAACCTCATGAGTTGAGTCTAGGCGAATCCCATATCTGCAGGTTGAGTATAGGCCAATTCCACACC
>CAODLS010344072.1:0-16498 GCA_948243855.1 Flueggea neowawraea
ATATCTAAAAAGTCTCGTTGTATAAATAATGCCGCCAAATCTTTAGAGCAAAGACAACAACCGCTAGCTTTAAATCATAAGTAGGATATGTAATCTCATATGGCATCAATTGTCTAGAAGCATAAGCGATCCAGAACACAATCCAAACCTTAATGAGATGCATCATTGTAAATCACAAATCCACCTGTACCACTAGGATTTGGAAGTAGTGGAGCTGAAGTCAATCAATCTTTTAACTCTTCGAAGCTTTGTTGGCATGCATCTGTCCATCAAAATTCAGCATGTTTTTGGAGGAGCTTAGTTAACGGTGCAGTAATGATAGAGAATTCCTCTACAAATCGTCAATAATAACCGGCAATGCCCAAAAAACTACAGACTTCAGTAACATTCCTCTGAGGTTCCCATTTAGTGACAACCTAAATCTTCTTAGGATCCACCTTTATGGCCTCAAACGATACAACATGACCAAGAAAAACTACCTGATCCAAAGAAAACTCACATTATACAATTGTTTCTCCCTCAATGTCTACAATACAATTCTCAAATGTTGCTCGTGCTCCGATCCATTTCTCAGGTAAATAAAAAAGCCATAAATAAGTACAATAACAAATTTATCAAGGCAAGGCTGAAACACTTTGTTCATTAAAGCCATAAAAATAGAAGGTGCATTCATCAATCCAAAAGGCATAACTATAAACTCACAATGGCCATACCTTATTTTGAATGTTGTTTTTAGAATATCTGCCTTTGTTATCTTGAGCCGATGGTAGTCGGGCTCAAATCAATCTTACTGAGCATTTGTGCACCTTGTAGTTGATCAAAAAAATCATATACACGAGGTAATGGATACTTATTCTTCACCGTAACCTTGTTTAACTGGAAGTAGCCTATACACAACCTTAAAGTAGCATCCTTCTTTTTAATAAATAACATAGGTGCACCCCAAGGTGATACACTAGGTTGAATAAATCCTTTCTCGAGTAATTCTTGCGGCTGAGTTTCAACTCCTTCAATTCGAGCGGTGCCGTTTTATATGGTGATATGGAAATAGGAACTGTTTAGGGTAAAAGATTAATGCTAAACTCCGTATCCCTTTCCAGTGGCAACCTAGCAAATCAACCAAAAAAAATTTGGGAACTCGTTTACGATTGCCATGTTTTGGAGCTTTACCTTTGAAATACTGGTATCAACCACATAAGCTAGATATGCTTGACATCCACTCTTGATCAATCTAGAGGCATGGACAACTGATATCAAACATATTGGAATAATCTTCCATTCACCATGAAATACAATTTTTTGCTCATCTCACAACTCAAATACAACTTATTTAGTAAAGAAATTAACAATTGCATAGTGTAGAGTCAACCAATCCATACCTAGAATAATATCAAAGTTATGAAATGGCATCAATATCCAATCAGCATATAGTCTCGCTGTTTCAGCTTGAATTTCACAATCTCAATGCACACTATTCAAAATAATCATATCTCCCAAAAGTGTAGTAACACTCAACTCAAATTCCACTTGTTCAAGGCAAGTATGCAAATGAGATGCAAAACCTCGTGAAACAAATGAATGCATGCATCTAGTCTATATCAATGCATATGCCTCGTGATAAAAAATAATAAGTTTACCTAATATCATGAGCTCTGAGCCACTGATGTCTCAAAACCTCCTATAGGTCCTGCGAAAAAAAAGGCCTACCTTTGCCTCTACCCCTATCGAAAGGAACACACAAAATTCGTGGTCCCTAAACCATGGTTCTTGAATTAGCTTTGCTCGTTTCTGAACACTCAGGACAATCATGAAAGTAATGCCCTATATCTCCACAATAGGAACATCCACCAACTCTCATACGACACTCACCAAAGTGATGTTTTTACAAGTTGAACAATAAGGCTTTTGATTCGAGTAAGTATGTTTTTGGCCTTGGCCTAAATAAGAGGAAGACCCAAATGGTTCCCATTTAAAACTAGAGAAACCACCCTACTATTTCCATATTTAGATGCTTGAGATGGAGTTGGATAATCTTTACATTTGTCAAATCTGCCACTAGATTCACCTAGACCAGATATAAACTCTTTCCTTTCATTCTCCAATTTCTTAACCCTAATTGCTACTATGGTCAATCTAGAAAATGTCTCCAAATCATAAGGATTCAGGTTGCTACGAATATTATATGACAAACCTTTTTGAAATTTATGGCACTTATCTTGCTCGGTAGTGATCAGATTCATTGCATATGCAGATAAGTATGTGAATTTCAACCCATATTCAGCAACCGACATTTCCTTTGCTTCAATTCAATAAACTCCTGATGCTTCTCATTTTTGAACACTAGTGGTGTGTACTTCTTATGAAAAGTCATCCCAAAGTAACACTGGTGGCTGAACTAGCGAACATGGAATTGTCTTCCATCAATTATAAGCATCACCCTGAAGTAAAAAGAATGCATAGTCAAACTTCTCAACTGGTGTATACTGCATCAGATTGAACACCATTTATGTACTTTCTAACCATGCTTCTATGGTGATAGGATCGGTGGCTCCATGAAATGGATTAACTCCAAGTTTTCTCAACTTTTCAAAATGGCGTTCTCTTGGAACTAGAAAGGCTTGCTCAACCTGGTCATTATGTTGATGAAATGCATGTACATTTCTATCAACATATGGCGTATGAGATCCATTAATAGGGTCTCGTTCGACTGATCTCTCTCTCTTGCAACTTCCTCCTACCATGATTCTACATGTGAAAATGTTATGTCAAAAATCAGATAGCTTATGCAATTCAAATGTTGTGCATGTATGATTGCCCACTTAAGACCCGATCCTTGCTTTGATACCAATCAATCTAACATCCATACTCCCATAACACATTCATAAAATTCATGGCATATATCAATACTTACATAAATATGCAAACAAAATTATAGCAAATCCTTCAAGATAGAAATAGCAAAATTAGTTACAATAAAATGTTTGCAAATGGAACTAACAAGACTCTTAAGCATAAAATATGCATCATATGGTACAAGCCAAGTCTAGTAGTTCTAGGTACAAAGCATGACAATCCATAAAGATTTCATTCTTAAACCCTATATGCATATGTGGTAAGGAGAGAAAGAGTGATCAATGTATTCCAACCTTTGTTGCGTTGGTGTATCTATAAGCTTAGAAATCGCCTCAAATATTATCTGCTAGTACCTAAAAAAATTTCGCTTTATATGAGTTGCAACTCAATAAGGAACCTAACATATATCAAATATTATGTAAAGGTACAATATATACTAGCAATCCAATAGATAACAAATAAATCAGATACAATAAATATGCAATGCTAGTCCGTTTATTCAGTAATGGCCCAATAAGTCAAGTATTACCCCAAGTTTCTAATATAACAGATCTCAAAGATCTTTCCAATACCAATAGAATTGACTTAAAGTTCTTGCTAATATCCGATAGAATTGATCAGTAGGCCTACTCAAATAAATCTTTGTCCAGCCCAATATAGTAGAATGGACTATATGTGACTCATACAAGTTTTAGCTGCATATAACACTTAGTTTTATCTACTTTCTCATGTAACCAATATAATAGAATGGACTAAAGGTGGCTCATACAAGTTTTAACTGCGCATAGCACTTAGTTCCATCTACTTCCTCATATAACCAATATTTCCAATGGAATTGTACATACCTGAACACATTGGCCATGCCATTCCTTTTAAGCCATATGGAATCAGATGCAAAATATATATGCAAATGTATCTCAATATCATTTTCAATAACTCATATATAGTGTCCAGCATATCATCACCAATACTTGAGTGTGTATCAAATAAGAATTTACCAATATCACATAATTAGATCGTGAACAATATCCCATACCAATATTTTCACATATTTTATGTTAGCTCATAGCAATACCAATATATCAAAGAAAATACAATATAGCACGTAAAGCACTTAATGGGTTCACTCATAAGACAAAAAAAGTTTGAGTCCTTTAGCTTGCCTCTAGAGCCTCTATGTAGTCCTTCTTGCCTAATACACATAATCACACAATTTCCTATCAATACAGAATGCACATGTTTTAATATATGCATGCGATGCTCAAATGATGCATGTTCCAATGTTGACACCTCTAATATATACTTATAGATGCAATTTGGTATGAATTAAGACATTCTAATATGTTTTAGACCACTCTCATAGCCGCCTATTATTCAATGGCAGTTGACAGAATTCAAATTAGGTTGATTTATGCATTTTGGCCAGTTTACGTTATCTTCTTCCATTAGCAACCAAACGTACACAATTTATACTCAAATTTAAACCAAATATAAGACACATATAAGGTCTTAATATTCCAAAAAATCAGTCTCTACATATCTCAAATGAGGTCTATGCACAATATCAAACTATAGATTCCTCCAAATTGGATCTGCTTACACTAATTCGTATCCATAGTCTATTATACTCATAGGTAGCACATGAAAAGTTACATATATATACTTGACACACAAATAAACAACTTTTGTGTTTTACACTTTAACTACATCCATCTCTAAATGCCTTAGAACAAGGTTGCGATACAAATTGAAATATAGACGCAACCAAGCCTATATCCTAATTCATATGAGTTTATGAGTAATTCGTGCTCCAATCCATTTATTCAACCTTGAGACCTATAAATGCATATGTTTATGAATATTAAACAAGTAAGAATGAAGGAAATCACTTACTTTCTTCCTAGGATGCAATAGACATGAAATTGATGAATTCTAGCTTTCCTATTGAATTTTCTAAGCAAATCTATTCTTCTGCTCTTTTCTCTCCTTTTTCTCTTTTGTTTTCTCTCAAATAAGTGACCTGAGCACAATTTAATATGTTCTCCTTATCTAGCTTATGATTTTATCATGTTTAGCTTAAGCACGAGATCGTGATGCTTAATTTGGTCCAATAAGAAACTTCTACGTTTCTTCTTCCTATCTGATCCATTTCTTATACTTTTATACTTAAGTAGGCCAAAAAACAATAGGATTATCATGGAAAACTAATAATACTTATTTATACATGTATCTGGATATAATTACGAAATCACCGATTTGCCTCTCTTTCATAAGTATCTGATATTTGAACCCTCATTCTGCCACCGATAAACCATTTATCACTGTAGTAGTTTTTTCTAAAACATTCGCAAACCATATGGACAAATTATGCAATGCCAGATCAATGCACATATGGTATTTATATCATATGTAATTCATGCTCATGTATAAGCAATATTGGTCATAGGCCTCACAAAAGTGTAATTTTGCAAAAGTTGGGGACTAAATGTAATTTTAGGAAATATTTGATTTTCAAGATGAGAACGTTAAATCTTCGATCGCAATAATATTTTTAGCATTGTGGAGGGTTTTGGGTTTGTATCTACATATCATGCATTGGTATTGTGACAATACCACATTTGACATTTCTTTGATATATCTCTGTTTCAGCTTCATATTCGTGCTAGCCAGACTAGCTGCCTATTAAAGTTGTGTGACTCACCTTTCTTGCTTTGGACATTCAGGTGTGTGAGATGACAGTTTTAGAAACATGGATTATGTATTCTAAAATTATATTATTTTTGTTGTGTATGAATATTTATCTGTAATATGAAAAATTAGGGATTGGATAAATTAAAATCTGACTTACGTGCTAAACAAATATTCAGTACTATATTTTTTTAAATCTGTTATATATATATAACAATTGAGGGTGCAAAATGTGGCCAGCAGGTGGCCATTGTCGTGGCGCCCAAAATTTATGGCAAAAAATGACCAAAAAGTGGCCAAGACTGTGACATCCTACAGGTGGCTAAAAATAGCTCCAAATGAAGATAAAAAGAGTGGGGGCAAGTGCACATAAAGGTGGCACCTTTTGGAAACTTGTCCTAGGGTTTTGGGGGGCTAAGAGGGCTATAAATACACCTATTTCACACCAATTTTGGCATCCTTGGAAACACATTAAAGAGGGAGAGAAATATTCTTTCAAATCAATCTCCAAGGTGGATGCAAAGCAATAAAGAGGAAAGAGAAGGGGTTTGAAGAGGATCTTTCATCACTATTGATAGAATCTTTATTCTTCCCTTATATATATTTTTTTTGTTTAGAAATATATTTAGGATGTTTATTTATGGTTTTATGCTTTATTTTGAAAATATGTTAGCTTAGTCTATTTGTTAGGGTATTAGAGGTGTAAGCCATGGATTGATGTTGCTTGAATGAATGCCTATTTTGGGTATTGAACTTTTATTGTTATATCTATTGTTATTTGTATTTTTTATGGCTATATCTATTGTTGATGTTGATTTTATGACTTGTTATGGATGAAATGATGTTATGCTTAGCTACTACAATGTTATTTGTGACAAGCCGAAGTGATGAATTGACGAATGAAGCTTGGGTGAGGTTTGTAAGCATAAAACTTGTTGAGTTCTAAAGTAGGGATACTTAGTACCTATAAACTGTACAATTAAATTCCTCAATGAATTTAATGGGCCTAGTTTGGCTAGATGTGGCCGAGAAGACCCACCTAGGAAGTGTAGGTACGACTTGAGTGGCTTTCAATAAGACCTTGAGTGATTCGTGTGGAGAGAACACTCACACTTATTCCTTAAAACCCATTTCCATTCATTTGACAACTAAATCCTTGGTTTCATCTTGAAACCCTAATGTTTTCCTATTATTGAGAGCTTGTGCTTACTTACTTGCTTGCTTTGTAATCTCAATATTGAAATCAAATAGGGGAGGGGTGGTGAATTGGATTTCTTCCAAAGTTAAAAGCTTTTTGAGATCTTTTGAATACTTTGTAAATCAAAAATCAATAGCTAAATCCAAATCACAACCACATAAAAAACTGAAATAACATAGAGTAAGGGTAGAGAAAAAAAGCCCAGATTTATAGTGGGTCGGTCTTCCTTGACCTACGTCCACTTATCTAGCTCACTAGAGAGTTTTTGATCCACTAATCATTTCCTCTCTTATAGGTGGAGACAAACCATTACACATCTTGTTTTGCAGGTTCACAAACATATGTTACACACTTTTTGTTAGGACAAAAAGAAGAAAACCAATCCTAGTTTTCAAAGATCACTAGCAACCACTCTTGTTTACCGAGGCTTCAACAAGAAAACCTATTCTACCCTTAAGCTTAAACACCAAAGCTTGATTACAAATGAACTCACATATTTGAATAACTTTTCTCACACCAACTCAGACAATAGATAGCAAATTAATGGAACAGTTGAATGTAAGAATACAAGAACAAAGATAGAAAATCAAGAATATCAATAATAATGCCCATACAATCTCTCAAAAGTTGTTCTTATTTAGCTCTAGACTGAGCACATCTATTTATAGTCAATCTCCAAAAAAACTAGCCGTTGCAGTTCCCAATGTAGCCATTGAAAGAATAGAAAAATGTTGAATTTGTTGATGTAAGCCCATGCTATGTGCGTACCATAAGTACTACGTGTGTTAGTCCATGATTTGATTAGAGTATTACACGTGGTGATTTCCTTATGCATACTTAGTAAAACATTTAGTAGCTATTGCTTTGAAATGACCTGATACCTGGTAGCTACTATGAGCGCTAAGCCACTTCTACTTGTGTAGCGCTTCAGTCTTGCGCGCTTTACAAATCTTTTACGCTTCTCAACGGTTTCCTCCAAAATCATAGCCTTAATTCTCATAGTGACTGTGTGAAAGAATATTCAATTCAAATTCCCAAAGAGCTTCTCAATTTTTTTGTGTAGTCCAGCTCATCCCCGTCTATGTGCGTAATAACAATTTTACGTGCATAGCACAAGGTCTTCTGATATCACCTGAATCTTTGTTAGATAATATTCACTTTTTAATTCCTGGCAAATCCTGACAGAATTTGTTTCCATCTCATGTTAAGTGTCATCTATGTTTACATGCATATAGACCTTTGCTCCATGCATAGCATGTGATCTTCAGGAATGCCTTTTACTTCTTCTACGCGCATTAATACGTCTCTCCCTTGTCTCATGGCACATCTCTAGTTTCCATCATACACCCATCTACTTGCGTAGAGTCATAATATACGTGCGTAATATGATTTGATATTCATACCAGTGAGTTCTCCACTTCTATTACGTGACCTAAGCTGGGTACAACGCGCATAACATAGATTTGAAGCATTCTGTCTTCTGAGTTGATCCCGTCTACGCGCACAACATTCCCTTCTACGTGTGTTACACTAGTTCTGCGTGCATTAGAAGATCTTTTATGCGCATAATGTCTAAAAATCCAGAATTCTTCCAATATGATCAACGTGCGCAGAACACTGTCTTATGCACTTATAATGTGTTTTAACACGCTTGGGGGTTGTATAACATGTTTAGCTTAACTGTTTCAAGTGTTTTGTTAAATCATCAAAACTTAGAAGAATTTCACATTGTTACCAAACTTGGTTCAACATGCTTTTATTTACTAAACTCCAAAAAAACAAGGAATTGATGTTTTTATTTGTTTTTACTTTATTATTTGATAACAATTAGACTAGTTCCCTATGGAGACAATAAATAGGAATACTCCTCAGGTTTTTATTACTACAATAGACTATCATGCGTTTGCAATAACTTAATCAAGTTTTTGGTGTGGTGCATCTGTTAGATAGATTGTTAGAGGTGTTGGAATCCATGACATACATACACGCAGCGAAAATGAAAATTTTGTCAACGAATTTTACTAAGGATCCAAGCAATATGATAAAATCGACTAAGAAATATGTGTTTACCTCTAATTTTCTAAGCAAGAATGAGAGGATGCTGATTGATTTGAGTCAAAGACATTGCAAGATGAGAACGCCCTCTACTGGTATCCACATGAACCGAACTATAAAGGTGTGCTAGCACCAAATATTTGAGGGCACTCTCAACTAATACCTTGCTATTATTTTCTCTCTTCTTTAAGTAAGGTGGACGGCCAAAACTTAATTTGGGGCGTGATAGAGGCTTATTTATAGACTCTTGTGAAACATTAATACAGTCTTACTAGGAAACCAAATCCTTGTCTCACAAGGTCACCCTCTCTCCTTGTCCAACAAGAAAACAACACTTAACTCCTTATCCAATAAGGAATTTGGCCACCTCACATTTTCGTTGCCACACAAGCAATTCAACCTATCATTATACAATAAGGAAAACACCTATTACTTGCTGACCAAGTTAAAGACTCCCTTTTTTTTGTCATGTAAGGAAAATGAATTTAATTTGTCTTAAAGCTATTTAAAACAAATGATGACATCATTTCATTTAGCATACATTTTAAACAATTATCCAATAAATTTTGTTTAAAATGTCCGCATACAATAATAGTAAGATACATCATAAAATATATAGGACAGTTCGCTTTAGTGTGTGACCTTGTATGTTCACTCAATATTGGCAGTAATCCCAAAAAACCATTTAGGCCCACAATTCATAAGCGGGCTCTGACAAGTCATTATGACTATCCAATATGAACGAATTTGATGACTCGACAAAACCTAATGCATAGTTTGATATTTAGTCCTTTTGTCACATAGTATCTCAATTAAGCATAAAGTATGGATCATGTCATCTTTATAAAGCTTAATCAAACATTTGTTGATACCCAAATAAACTGAAAAAAAAAATGATATTGATAACCCTATCAATTTCATTCAAGCACGACCATGCATTTCATCAGTCCTACTTGTCAAGTGGCCAAGAAATATCTCACTCAAATAAGAGCGAGATAAATTCCTTCACTGTCATTCGCTATATGTCCAATTATAGCTTGTATTACCATCTTATTATAGATGACGTTGAATTATATCAAAACATAAAGTTTCTCATGTAGGAATCCATGGTGAAATCAGGTCGAAGGACTCAAATATCATTACTGTAATGAGAACTACTGATTACATGTTCCATATAGTATATCTCATAGTGGGTTAGTCTAATAACATGTTCCCAACATGTATCTATGTTCTGAGTGACATCCCATATCCATGATCAATAAAACATGATCATCTCTTTGAGTACATGCTAATTTTGACTCATTATTATTCCCATGACAATGAACGAACAAGTACTATTTAGAATAGTATTCTTGTATCTTAAGGTTTTACTATCGAGGCGCGTACTTGATGACATAAGACAGAATTAGCTACTCATTAATACTTTTATCAAGTTATAACATTATAGTAAATAACAAGATAATAAACTGAAATGCCTTATATATTAATTAAGAAATGACAATGTACATACAATTGAGCTAGAGCATATCTCTAACAATCTCCCACTTACACTAAGCCCAATCGGGCATAAACTGAATACCAAAAGACCTAACATGACTGCCATGCTTTGATTGTATAAGCGGCTTAGTAAGAGGATCAACAACATTGTCATTTGAATCAACTCTGCATATCTTCACATCTCATCTCTCAATGATCTCTCGAATGAGATGGAAATATTTGAGTATGTGTCTGGCTCGCTAATGTGATCTAGCCTCATTAGCCTAGGCAATGGCCCCATTATTGTCATAATAGAGGTCTATTAGGTCAGCAATACTAGGAATAACACCCAAACTTGTAACAAACTTCTTGATCCAAACTGCCTCTATAGCCTTTGTAGTAAAATCGGTGAAAGTGTCTTGTTTGGAACTCCTCCAGTTTACAACACCTCCATTCAAACAAAACACAAAATATGATTGCGATCTGAAGTCATCCAAGTTAGACTAGAAACCAGCATCTGTTTAACCATTTACATCCAACTCGCCTTCTTGTCCATTATACACCAAGAAGACATCCTTAGTCCTTCTTAAGTATTTAAGGATATTCTTGACTGCGGTCCAGTGACTCTCACCTGGATTCGAATGGAATCTACTTATCATGCTTAAAGCATAGGCAACATCTGGTCGGATGCAAAAGATGGCATACATGATAGAACCAATGGCTGAAGCATATGGAATCTTACTCATGCACTCTCTCTCATCCCTTGTGGTAGGGCATTGAGACTTAGTAAGCTTAATGCCATGAGACACTGGCAAGAAACCCCTCTTAGAGTCTTGCATGCTAAACCTTTTTAGCAAATTATCAATGTATCCACCTTGACTTAGGCCAATTAACTTTTGTGATCTATCTCAATATATCCTTATGCCTATAATATAGGCGGCTTCTCCTAAGTCTTTCATTGAAAAATATTTTCCTAGACGTTCTGCAAGGTAGGAATGTCATTTCCAATGATTTGAATATCATCCACATAAAGCATTAAGAAGACAATTGCATTCCCACTAACTTTCTTATATACGCAAGGCTCATTGTCATTTTTTATGAAACCAAATTCCTTAACCGCCTTATCAAAACGAATATTTTAGCTCTGTGAAGTTTGCTTCATCCATAAATGAACCTCTAAAGCTTACACAACTTATTAGGACGTTTAGAATTAACAAAACCCTCTGGTTGTGTCATGCACACATCATTGAGTAGGTTTCCATTAAGAAACATAGTTTTGACATCCATTTGCCAAATCTCATAATCGTATTACGTATCAATGGAAAGAAGAATCCTAATATACTTGAGCATAACGACTGGTGAAAAAATTTCATCATAGTCGATACCATGAGTTTGTTTGAAACCTTTTACAACAAGTCGAGATTTGTAGGTCATGTTATGTTTGATCTTATGAACCCATTTGCAATCAATAACCTTTGCACCCTCAGGTGGATCAACCAAAGTCCAAATTTAGTTATCATACATTGATTGCATTTCAGATTTCATGGCCTGAAGCCATTTTTTAGAATCTGGGCTCATCGTTGCCTTTTGGTAGGATGTGGGCTCATTATGATCCACAAGCATTATGCTATCATCGTCAGTAATGAGAAATCCATATCTCTCAGGCTCATGACGAATCCTACTAGACCTATATGGGCCTTATGTTGGTGGCGTCGACTGAACAACTGGTTATAAGTCTAGTTCAATTTCCATAGGCAGTTTTGTGGCAACTTGCAGTTCTTGAACTTATTCAAGACATCTTTTACTCCCACTAACTCTTTTGGAAATGAAATCCCTTTCCAAAAAGACAACATTATGAGCAACAAACACTTTGTTCTTAGATCAGATGTAAAAATAGTATCCTTTTGTTTCTTTTGGATACCCTACAAAGAAGCACTTATCAGTTTTTGGTGCAAGCTTTTCTGAAGCCAAACGCTTCACATAAGCCTCACAATCCCAAATTTTGAGAAACGATAAACTTGAATGTTTCCCTGTCCATATCTCATATGGTGTTTTCTCAACCTATTTTGATGGAATTCTATTCAGAAAAAATGCAACAGTTTCTAGTGCATATCCCCAAAAGGACAATGGAAGATCTGTTCAACTCATTATTGATCGAACCATATCTAATAAGGTACGATTTCTCTGTTTAGATACACCATTCCATTGAGGTGTTCCGGGCATAGTAAGTTGTGAGACTATCCCACACTCTTTAAGATGATAGTCAAATTCTTGGCTTAGATATTCGCCACCTCAATCGGATCGAAGTGCTTTAATATTTTTTCCAAGTTGATTCTGTACTTCATTCTTAACTAATTTGAACTTTTCAAATGACTCCAACTTGTGTCTCATCAAATAGACATAGCCATATCTACTATAATCATTGGTAAAAGTGATGAAGTATTGATAAACACCTCTGGCAATTGAACTTATTGGCCCACAAACATCTGTATGGATAAGGCCAAATAATTCATTAGCCCTTTCAGTATGTCCAGTGAAAGGAGCCTTAGTCATTTTGCCAAATAGACAATATTCATACATTTCAAATGATTCTAAATCAAATGACTCAAGAAGTCCATCCTTATGGAGTCTCAAAATGCATTTCTCATTCACATGGCCTAAACGACAATGCCAAAAGTAGGTTGGATTCAAATCATTAGATTTAAATCTCTTACTATTGCTCTAAGTTTAGAATGTATAGACCATTGGAAAATTGTGCAGATCCATAAAAAATGTCTCTATAGTAGATGGAGAAATTATTATTCTTAATAATAAAATGAAATATATCCAAATCTAAACAAGAAATTGAGATAATGTTTCTGCTCACAGCAGGCACATAATAACAATTATTTAATTGTAAAAAAAGTCCACTAGACAAAGCTAAATTATAAGTTCCTACGGCTAACGCAATAACCTATTGCCCATTTCTAACTCGCAGGTCCATTTTGCCTTTAGCCTATGATCTACTACTTCTGAGACCCTACACATTTACACAAATATGAGACCCATATCCAGTATCTAATACCCATAAAGCAAAAGTAGATAAATTGACTTCTAGAACAAAAATACCTGAAGTAATAGCTCTGCTATGGTTCTTCTTCAGATCTTCCAAGTAAACCTTCCAATTTCTCTTCCAATGACCTGGTTCATTGTAGAAGAAGAAAACTCCCTCATTGGGCGGCGTGGGCTTCTTAGTCTTGGGCTTGGACTATTCCTTGCCCTTACCAACATTGTTACCTTTTCCCTTACCTTTCATTTTCATACCCTCTTTCGTTTGAACCAAAAGCACATGATTTGTTTTTTTGAATATTCTTTTCAGCAATCTTCAACATCCCATGTACCTTAGTAATAGACTTCTCCATGTGGTGCATATTGTATTTTATGACAAACTGGTCATAACTTTTGGGTAGAGAACCCAGAATCAGGTCAGTAGCCAACTCTTGACTAATAGGAGCACCAAGTTTTTCGAGGTGATCTATGTAACCTTTCATCTTTAGCACGTAAGCACTTACCGAAGTGACTGAAGTCATCTTGCATGGATTCAATGCCTTAGTGGTTGCAAACCTTTCTTGGCAAGCTTGCTCTTGGAACATTTCCTTGAGATGCGCCATCATTTCAAATGTTTCCATTTCCTCAAATTGCTTCTGAAGCTCAGAGTTCATGGTGGCAAGTATAAGACAAGTCACATCCACTGAATCATTTAAATGCTTCTAATAAGCATCATTTTCAGCTCTAGGGGCATTGTTCGCAGATTCATGAGGAATTTCTTGTTCTAGGACATAAAGCTTCCTCTCTTGTTTCAGGACAATCCTCAAATTTCGAGACCAATCAAGGAAGTTTGTCCTACTGAGTTTTTCCTTATCAAGGACAAATCATAATGAAAAGTTTGAGGTGTTGTTGTTTGATGCCATTAGTATACATACAAAAACATGCAAAGTTGTAATAAATGAGGTCTTAAAAACTCCAACTATAATTACCAAATCAATATCCCTCTAATCAATTCAAAAACAATCATATAGTTTCTTAGTGGGTCAAGATCCATATTTCACCTAATTTTAAGCTTGGCTTTGGCTTAACACTTAAAGTAAGATATTTAGGTAGAAACTCTTTCCAATTATGTCACATATAATTCTTGAATTCTATGGGATTTGACATCAAATGTCCCTGCAAATGAAATCCCATCTTATGCCCTTAGGCCCAAAATCGTTTTGTTAGCCTAGTTAAGTCTAACCATATTCAAACTTATGGATATTACTATTATCCATCTCTCGTCTTTCTAAGATGATCTAATACACTCTTCTTTGGCATAACCTATATTATGAGAATCAAAGTATTGACAAGCATTGAGTTATAGAAGGCATTTTATGACTTAATATTTAGGTGAAGGAACTCGTTGTTTAGACATCGTAATTATAAATGATAAATATGGCATTCATCACATACATGCATCACATACAAGTATATAAAAACATAATTAAAATATGACATAACATGGCCCATAAACTAAAATGATCTCCATAAGCCAATATGGAGATTAAATACTTAACCTTTAGGCGCTCCTCTTCTTTTTAGTTGTGGCTTCTTAATTACGAATGGGCCTCCATTCATCTTTACATATGAATAACATTCCTATGATATTCTATACTAAAGTAATTAATTAAAAAACACACAATTATTGTCATAAAGCTGAAACAAAAATAAAATAAAAATTTACATAGTAAAATCCCATAAAATAACATGCCAATCACATTGAACATTCATATATGGCCATGCCATGCACTATGCAAAAGCATATAAACACATAAGGCACATAATCACATTATGATCATGTAATAAATTTCGGTGTTCATCAATATAATTAATTATAAGGCGCTATACAGAGTTAGAATGACGATTCTGCTAGCCGGTTAGCGGGTAGAGGTCAAAGACCAGCTTCCCTGGAAGGTTAAAAATTTACTTAACTCTTTGAACGAGTTGCTGGCTAAAAATTTTCTTGTTCATTAATCATATGAACATTCAGATTGCTTGTTTTAATCGAATTAAAACACATTAAACCTAAGCCGCCACCAACGCAGATTGCTACAACAATTGATATCTTGGATTTAATCTCATTAAACAACCATCAACTTCAATCCAAATTACAACATAACACATTTAATCATTACCAACTATGAACGGAATAATCAAATATTCATATAATTGTTGAACAATGATTCATGAATAACGATTACCATAATAATCATATTATATCGCATATATCATATTTCAAACACATAAAACATATATCATATTCGCATAAAACATGTAAAGAATCCATTTTATCAAATTGCAAATGGCTCTGATATCACTATTAGAATCCGTGACACCATACATGCAGCGAAAAATAAAATTTTGCAACGAATTCCACCAAGGAACCAAGCAAATTGATAAAACTGATGAGGGAACTTGCGTTTACCTCAATACTTCGAAACAAGAATGATAAGGTGATGTTGGGTTTGAGTCTTAGACGCTGCAGGATGTGAAAGTCCTCTACCAGTATCAACACGAACGAACTTCAAAGGTGTTGGTATGCTAGCACCGAATTTTTGAGGACTCTCTAAAAAATAATACCTTGCTATTTTTTCTCTCTTGTTTAAAGTAGTATGGATGGCAATAATGAATATAGATGGCTAGGGTTTCATAAAAACCTTTTAATATGTTAGAATTGTACCATAGTTCAATCATTAATTTGCATTTTCATTCAATTATTTAATAAAGAGGCATTTCATTTATACGAAATATTATCTGTTTTATGAAGATAAAACTCCATGAATAGTTTATTCTTCTTTATGCCATCAAGTACATGACTTGATAGTAAAGCCATAAAGATAAAATGAATACTATTCTAAATGTCCCTAATCGATCATTATCATGTGAATGATAATGAATTAAAGATTAGTATATTGCTAAGTGGTTAATCACGTTTTACTGATTATGGATATGAGATATCAACTTAGAACATAGATGCATGTTGGGGAACATGTATTGGACTGGTCCGCTATGAAAGCACTTCATGGATCGTTGTCACAAAGTTACTTTCATGCAGTGATGATGTTTGAGTCCTCTGACTGAAGCTCACTATCGACTCCTACATGAGGAATCACATGTTTTGACTTAGTCAAATGTTATCCGTAACAGGGTAACAATAAA
>CAODLS010344150.1:0-13497 GCA_948243855.1 Flueggea neowawraea
ACGACGTATTAACAGGAAAAGCACCTACAGTTGAATACGTCGTAAATGGTACGGCCTACAACCAAGGGTATTATTTGGCAAACGTAATATTCCTAAATGAGCTACATTTGTTAAAACATTTACTTACTCAGGGGATGAAAAAACAAGTTTATTCAAACAAAGACAATAGTCGGCTAGAAAGGATGTCGAAAGAGCCTTCGGGGTACTCCAGACGAGATGGACGGTTATACG
This sequence comes from Flueggea neowawraea, assembly GCA_948243855.1. Lineage (NCBI taxonomy): Eukaryota > Viridiplantae > Streptophyta > Magnoliopsida > Malpighiales > Phyllanthaceae > Flueggea > Flueggea neowawraea. Next base: position 232 of record CAODLS010344150.1, read on the forward strand.
AGGACCTGCACGTTTGTACTACAGGCATCATATGACAAATATAATGTATGCGTGTATCATATTACACAACATGATCGTTGAAGATGAAGGTTACACTGTGACAAACTGGATAAGAGAAGGAGACGACCATCAAGCGAATGCATCACAGGAAGGCCAATTCGACTTTGCAATGTATATCCAAAGGTTCACCGATATTCGTGATCGTGAGCAACATTATCGTCTCCGAGCGGATTTGATAGAGCATCTATGGAACAATCGTGAAGAATAATACCTAATTTTATTTTCATGTATTATTATTTTATTTTAAGAAATTATGAATTTTATTTTAATATATTTTTTATTTTAATGTATTTTTAATTTTAATGTATTTTTTATTTTAATGTAATATTTTTATTTTAATGAATTATTTTTTATTTGAATGAACATTTTTTATTTTAATGAATTTGAGGTAGAAATTATTAAATGAAGTAGTAGATAAAAGTTTGGGGATTAAAATTAAATTGTGTTTAGTGGAAAACTGAATAAACGTTCCGCAGGACTCTTAAAATAGCACATGAGTTACGGATGAAAAATTAAAGAGTTAAAAACTAAAAATTTTAATAAAATAATAATAAAAATATTAAACAAATATTTAAAAAAAAAATTAAAGGCCTTAAATTACCAGCAGCCTTAGGTCACCACTGCATACTTCCTCTGTTTATCTACTCGGCTTTTGGAAAGCTGTGCCGCTATCAATCCGGCACTTGATAACACACCGCATACTTTTATTTTCTGCTCTTACAACCCTGCAATTTATTTCCACAATTAATAGCATTCTCTGATTCTTTTAATGTTGAAAATGATTCTAACACTGTTTTTTTAATTTTAAATTAGACGGTGTTCTGGTAAGTTTTTCAAATAAAAAAATATATTTATTGTCATTTGAACTATAAATTAAAATTACAAAAGAAAACAAATGTAAACAAAATTCAACTTACATCAATGATCTTTCGAGTGTCATCTTGGTTTAATTGCAACCTCACTTCTTGAGAACACCTTGGAGACTTTGAATCTTTAAACTGCAAATGTGTTAGCCTAAATGAATTCACTGAGTACCCTAACATGTCCATACCACGATCCCCTAAAGTTTTTTTTGCCTTCCCTTGAGGAATATAATCCTCAATCCGCAAACCAACCTCCCCTTTATTCCCTATTTCCATTTGTACCCTTCCTTCACCACCCTGCTCTTCACCCACCAGAACCAACAACTCCTTCAGCAACGACAGTGCGGTGGTCCGGTCACAGGCTGAGACATGGAGCCTGAGAACCAGAACCCACTTCCCACTTGGTAGAGCATAGCTCGTCGAAAAAAAAAGTCATGGAAGTTAATTTCTGGTGAAGTTGACCATGTGTTTTGGTTGAGTTCATGCTCCAATATTGAATGGAATGGTGAGACATTTTGGTCTTTCTGGTTACATTTGTTTTCAATTATGTCCAAAGTTGACGTCAAGCCAAATGTTTTGACTCTAACAAAAGAAGTTGGAGATGTAACAAATGAAAATGTGTTTGTAGTACTAGTGTTGGATTGGAGCCTAGACCTCAGGATTGGGTGGGAATTCTGGAGTTTGTGGAGTGCATTTTCCAGATGCGAAACACCCAGTAATTTGGCGGTCAGGATAGCCAAGACGGCAATGCAGTGCCGCCGGGCACGGCGCGGCACCAACTGTGCTCGGTGCCACCCACCGGCCGGCTCTTTGGCTCAACCATCTTTTATCTAATTCTGGCAAGTGTACTGCCACAAGTGAAAATATTGGTGCTATCAGAGGCATGCCAAAATCAGAAGGCTTTACTGGAATTTATAAGGTTCAAAAGTGAGGACCACATTTAGCTCTACCGGTATGGACTCAACGCCTACTGACAATTTAATAGCCTGCAATTCTTTTTTTATTAGTTATTTTATTTATTTTCATCGATAATTGAATTCACAATTTCTTGAACCAAAATAATTTTAGTATTAATAAACTATAAATTAAATTAAATAAATTATTTTTTATATAAAAACCACGAAAGTGATTCTTTTTAAGGAAATGACACCTAATGTCACCTTTTGGCCTTTTCATTTCAAGTTTACAACATCAAAAAAAATAATTTCTATTATACAATACATATATATTTTTACATTCTATAACAATAAATATCTTTTCTTTAAGTTTCTCTCTCTTCACTAACTCTCTCTCTCCTTCCTCTCTTTTTCAACGCATCACTTCTCACCACTGTTATTTTTCTTCCTTTCTTCTACCTCTTTATTGCCCTCTCCATCGCCCTTTCCGCCTTCCTCTTTGACATTGCCTCGCTTCTATTTTCCCTCCGGTCCTTGTTTTCTCTCCTTGCTTTTGTTTGTCAATCATTCTTCATCCCATCTTTCTCAATTTCTTCCTCTTCTCTCTCCCGCTCCTCCACCGTTATATGAATGAGAGTGTGAGACAGAGCATGGCATCATACAATGACGAGTGAGTTTGTGACACTGGCGAATGAAGATTACTATGAACTGGAGAGAGAACAACGTGATGAATGAGAGAGAGATGTTGGCGAACAGAGATGGCCCGACGTGACAGAGATTAGCAGCTTCAGGGCAGGAAGGGTTTGTAAACCCTCGCTGCAGCCATGAAACAAAAGATTTTTCTGAAATTTTGCAATTCTTAAATTACTTGACAATTATAGAATCAGTCCCTCATTTAATTACATTTAAATCCTTCTAATTTGTAAATTAAAAAATAATATTTCTAAACTAAATGTACTCTAAATTAAATGGTAATTGTACTCTAAATGTACTCTATGCTTGACAATTATAGAATCAGTCCCTCATTTATTCTCAGTTTTTTATTTTGTACTCTTATTGTACTCAATTTTTTGTAGAGATTCTGTTAGTTTAACTAAAAAGTGTTAAATAACTTGATTCATTTGGTCTCATTTTATTATTGTACTCGTGTTGTTCTCCCATTGTCCTTGACTTTTACTTAAGTTGTACTCCATACGTACTCAGTTTTTATTTTGTGGTTGATCTCTATTTGTTCTCATTTTTGTTGCTTGTACTCTGGTTGTACTCAATGTTGTTTTACCAGTCTGGACTCTGGTTATACTCGCTTCACTGGCTTAAAGAGTGTGATCAAAGCGAGGTCAACGTTCTGATGCGTAATCAACACGCAGTCAAACTGTTATATTTGTGAAATATTTTATTCTGTTTTTTCATTTTTTGTAAGTTTTTCACGTGTTGTATTAGAACAATTGTCTTTTGTTTTGTAGCCTATTTTGACAAATCACCCATTCTTTTTATCTTATAAATTACGCATAATTATTCTGCTAGTTAGGTAGCAATTTACTTAACAAGTAGTATGTCAAATCTTCAAGTTAAATAAAGTTTACTCGGATCATTTTGTTGAATATTCAGAATCAAATTGGAGTAGAAACAGTTAATGCATTTACTACATTTATTGCTACTTTGGAACATAGGCTAATCAACTATCAACCGACCCTACAATTTATTTTTTTAATCATATGTGTTTCATCAGCCACAGCTTGACATAATAACTGAGTATTGAAACTTTTATATGTTGTTTGTTTCTCCATGTTACCTCCACCGACCTTTAAAGGGTTCTGATTGTTGATTTATTGCACCTCCGTGCTCTTTCCATAAGTTCTTGAACATATGCACCGCTAATGGTGGGAATTTCTGGGGTGAAAGTGAAACAGGGCAAAACCGATTCTCTCATCCAGCCCTGCTCCAATATTCAGCCCATCAAATAGGCCTGGCATCATGAAAATAACGGCTATGAAACGGTATTTTTGTTTTGTATTCTCTTTTTTTTTAATCGATTTCATATCATAACATCAGTAATGGAAACACACACCGCAACACATGAATCACTATCACGTTACATGACAATCAAAATATAGCAAAATATAAGATACAACCAAGCAACTCACACCGATGATGGGACAAAAAAAAGGTCACTAAATGCTTGAGAAAAGTAGTAGGTACGTTGCACAACTTGAAATGCATCATCTTGTAGGCAAATGTACCATAGTGACATGTGAATGTAGTCTTTTTTTTGGTCCTCTGGAGCTATAGGAATTTGAAAGTAGTCCAAAAGACCATTTAAGAAGCAGTGATACATGCGTCTTGCCAATCGCTCAGGCATCTGATCAATGGATAGGAAGGGGAAATGGTCCTTCCGAGTGGCGTCATTCAGCTTCGTGTAGCTAATACACACTTTCCACCCAGGAAATGTTCTTGTTGGAAGGAGTTCATTCTTTTCATTGGGACCACTGTCAAGTGTCATGTCACCTTTCTTTGGAACAACTGGCACAAGACTCGTCCAAGGAAAAAAAAACAAAGGTCCAGTAAAACCAAACACCCATACCACCACAGAAGCTTAAGCAGAAGAGAGCATTGGCGCCACTGCAAGGCGGGTGAAACCCGACACCCAAAGCATGAACTGAACAACTAGAGGTACAGGAAGAGTCGGAAAATCACGATTGTTTTGTATTCTTGTTTTGAATTTTTGTTATATGCTCCATTACCAATTAAGATAACTTGTCCAAAGATATGAATTGCTCCAGGCTCTTTGTTTTGTTTTTTTTGAAATCATAATTATTAGCATTTTCTTAGAACTAATTATATGAGCAATAACTCACGATCAATGCACAAAAAACTTAATTTTATTTATATTATTCTTTTATAGCTCATTGATATTATATATGTGATATCCGCGGACAATTCATACAGGATATTAAGTGTACAAAAGAGTATTAAATCTGGAATTATTTGGAGTAGCCTTTTTTTCTATCGGAAGAAGGTGAATTATTAGGAGTAACCAGGTTCATAGAAGTACAATAATTACATATAAATCAAACACACTCAAATTCATGGTGCATTATTTGATGACATTATACAACGTTTAAAGGAGTGAAATTCTCTTACAAATAGCATGAAGCATTGAGCATAACTTATTCAAACAAAACACAAAAAGAAAGAAAACAAAGCAAATTTCACACCACAATTTCAACTTAATCACATATTATAAGTTTTCAAAGTTCATTGAACTCGATAATTGTCATAGAACCATACTTTTGATTCCGGTTTGATATTGTCATATACCAATAATGTTGATTCTGGTTTGATACCATTCGCAAATGATTTCTCCTTTTCAAGGGGAGCATCACCATGATAAATCGTAGCACTTGGTGTTGAATCAAACTGATCTCCGGCGAATGAACTTTCTCTTTTTGTTGTTGGTTTCAAGTCATTGTCATAGACAGAAACATTAGGGCTAGGTTCGAATTCTTCTGTAAATGATTTATTTATTTTTAGTTGGCTTGATATCGTTGTCATAGACAGAAACATTAGGTTCCTGATGAAACTCTTTGATGGAATTCTTCTTTTCTAGCTCAGATGTTTGACAATTTGTTTTGTGAACATCAGAGGAAAACTTGGATAAGGCTTGATGATCAACACCAACAAGGTCTTGTAATGCTTGTGGCATTGGATGGTCTTTCATTACACCTCTCCAATACTCACCAATGTATTTTCTTGCATTAATAGTGGTGGCAAGCTGACCAAGAGGAAAGTTAAGAAATCAAGATTACATCAAACCCTTGAATTCACAAAGAGAAATCCAGAAAAATAAAAGAACCAGTTATACATTTAATAACTATCGCTGTTTACACTTAACGAATTGAGTAGTTGAAGAAAGCATAATTTGATGAACATGAAATTATTAAAAATATTGCTTACCAAGAAAAGTGAGAAAATGTAGAGGATAAAAATGGATTTCATGTTCTCCTCTTTGAGAGTACTTCAAAATGCAAGTACTTCTACGGAACCTACTTCTATAAATAGACCCAAAAAATTCCTAAAAATCCATTATTTGTTAGTCTGGGTTGACGGCGCTAACAGATAAGGACATAATATGAGTATTTTGAAAACTCAGTGGCGCAATTGAAGAATACGAATTATTTCATGAAATAATAATTTCCCCTAAAATAAACAAGGCCATGTTTCACGACCAAAAAACAAGGCCACGTTTGGTGTGACGACATATAATGTTGTTTTTTTCTTTTATAGACAAGAGAAATAGTTGAGTCATTGACATTATTGTGGAATAACTGATCTTCAAAATTATGATCATAGAATAAATATTAATACATACTTGTATTATATGATCATCTCCATATCTTTATGTAACATCAAACTATGTGTGCACAGTCGAGAAATATTAAATTGTATTATAATAATATGGTAATAATGGAAAAAAGACAACAAATTTGAATGAGGCAAGGTCCCATATATATATATATATATATATATATGCAATTGAATCCTGATTATAGATAGATCTTCATCAGTGTTATTTTTTTTTAGTTTTTTTTTTCTCTTTTTCTCTTTGTTCTTTTGTCACAAATGACATGCAAGATCTTGATTGGTGACTGAGTTTATTCTATATAATAATATAATTGTTTGTGACTGAGATAAAAGATTGGAAGTGATTATAAATAATAGATCAGATAGAGATTAGAGATGATAAAATAATATATATGTATATATATATATTAAATCAACATATAGTATGTTTAATATTATTAGAATATATTTAGGATTATTTATAAGGGCTTATGAGTATGAGCTTTTATTATTACAATGATTGAATTGAACGAAATACTTCTCCCGTGGATTTGTTTATGTTGAATTACATAAAATTGTTTGTATGGTCTTCTTTCTATATATGTTGTTTTGGTTTTCAACACCATATTGATGGTTTGACATTATTATTGATATGGTTTAACATTTTTATTGATTTGGTTTAAGTACATTTTTTTAGCATGTATATAGAGAATGTGATTAGGCAGCGGATTGGTTATCTAATATGGTCAGAAGCTTGCCTTTAGGGTATCATAATTTGGAAAGACCTGGTTGCTAATAGACATATTCTTGTTAGTGATTTGAATGGGATGCCTTATCCAACAATTTGTAATCTGTAACTGGAGTTCAGACTCTATATTTTCTTTGATTTAATAAAGAGTTAGCCACTGCTTGCTTCTAGGCCTGCCTAGTAGGATTGGGACTAAGTAGTGTCGTTTGCTCGGGAAATTAGCCTAGTTAAGTTGCTAATAGTTAAATTGCTAAGCAAGTGGGTGGTCATTTCCAATAAAATAATTTTATTAATAGTTTTTTTATTACAACAAATTAAAGCAAATGAAATATTTGAATGAAATGTTATGGAATACATCTTAAATTTGGGCATAACTCGCTCTTAAAAGATATATTGTAGGGTGAAATTTGCCTCTTAAGTTTAAATTCATAAGACTAATCTCATCGATTGGACATTTGTGGGTGCTTAGAGGACTAGACATATCTAGAATACCCAATATCATACTAAAGACGGTTCTAATACTATCTTAAATTTGGACTAATTTACCTTTAAAAGACACCTTATAAAAGAAGGTTTGCCTGATAAAACCGACCTTCCTTAATTGATGTGTGATAAGAGCCTTTAAAGCGTAATCATGCAATAAAATAAGATTAACATATATATATATATTCCTTTTCTTTGATGGAAAAATATTCTAAAGCTTTTGTGTATTCTCCATTACTTGTGTGAATAAGGCCTATCTATGTAATACTTCATCCGTCCTATAAAGATAGGTCACAATGTGTTTTTCACACAGATTAAGAAAGTTATTTGAATTATTAATTTTATTGGAGATTTCAAAAATATCCTTATAACTATCCAACAGTAATTAACAACACAATTTACTATGCATTTAAGTATATATAATATAGTAAAATGTGACATAACTACTAGTATTAAAAAGAAAAGAAGCTTATATATTGAGACAAATATAAATGAAAATATGGTCTATCTTTATGGAATGGAGTGAATCAATATATATATAATAGCTAGGGAGTTTTCCTTAGCTATTGACAAGTGGCTTTTTGTTTATTTGTCACTTGGATTTTACTTAAATATTTCTCTTTTAAATCACTTTTCACCTTCCAAATAGCTAATTAATACATTATAATCCTCTAATTGTTTTAAGAAGAAACGATGATATACTTAAATTCTTTGAATATTTTTTGAAAAAAGGGGTGGAATTTTTAGTAGAAAGGATTACTGATAAATACTTGAAGGAAACAAAAACGTTTAGGATTTTCGATTGAAATGTTATATATAAAGTTTTTCAACCACCACTGATAGACTTATTGAGTAGTCCTAAATTCTCATGCACCTGGAGTAATCAATCTCTCTTTTATGTATATGCATGTCATTAGTCATTACCTCATCTTTTTCGTAAGGCATATCATGCTTTATGATTTATTCTTTTTTGGTTGCCAACTTTTTTTATTTGAATAGTGTGAATGGTTAGCTTTTAATCAAATATATAGGACGAGATCCACGAGAAAGTTGCATGTTATTGTTTGAGTTGTGTGTCGTTATCTCCATGGAAGAAAAATAATAGTTCAACTTAATTATTAATTATCAATTAAAATAGTTTGTTTCTATTATGTATAAATGTGTTTTAATACAATTGTGGTTGTTTGTTATGATAATTATTTTTAAACAAAAAGGGATTTGGTACTCTTTTTTTTCAAAAATCATCGTATGATGAAGAGTGATTATGAGAAAGAAAAAAAATAAAGAAAGAAAATAAGATGAAAAAAAGAGAAATGAGATATGTGAGTGTGAAGAGAAAAAAAAATTAGACTTCAATCTTATTAAAATTTAATTAGTAAGAAAATATTTAAAATTTTATTAATAAAGTTACTATTAAGATTTACTTAGTAAAAAAATATTAAGATGTCAAGGAATTATGCTACACAATTAAAATGATTTAATATAAATATGAAAAAAATATTTAAATTTTTAATAACATGCTAAATAAAATTAAAGCATATTAATTTTATTTTAATTATTAATTGTATAAAAAAAGTTTGATTAAATAAAAAATTATATTGTGCTAGTATATAAAAAGAGAATACAATTTCATAAAAAAATGACATTTGACATCCTACAATTTTGACATATGTCATCCCAATTACATGACATGTATCACTTCTCATTAAGATATTTAATATTTTAGTTAATATTCATTTTCTATTAAGAAACTTCAATATTAATTTTTATTTTTTTATATTTTCTAATTTAAGAAAACTTTTATTATATTTTTAAATATTTATAAAAAAATAAAATAAATTCATAGTATCCCGTACAAATTCCGAAGGTAAAACTAGTATTATATAGTATATCAATTGGATCATAGGGATCAATTTCTAGTCCCATGGCTTCATAATAACTTTGTTATTAAACTGCATTTTGAGGTGTTAAGAAATATCAATTTTCATTACAATATATGGTAATAATAGAAATAAGACAGTTCAAAAAAAATAGAAATAAGACAATTTTGAATGGGGGAAGGTCCCATTATGGTCTTGTTTGTTAGCATATCAAACACTTCCCCCTGTCCCATATATATGCAAGCTTTTGATTATTGATTCCTTCAATGTTATTATTATTATTTATTTTTTATAAGTCATTTTATTTATTCATATTATGAGTCAAACTTATGATCTGTTAGCGTTGAAATTGACTCTAGCACCCATTAGTTTTATTTCTATTCTTTGAGTTCTTTCTTTCTTTCACATATCATGGACAAGATCTTGATCAACACAGGGATAGCTGAAATTCGAGCATCGAGAAGTAAACATTAATACAAATTTTAACTTGTTTTTATCTCTCGTTAATTTGTTAATGTCTGATCCTGCAGAAGAAAACAACAAATTTGAGGGTTAGAGCGACACCCGCAAAGTTTGGGGGATCAATCACTAAAACGTTGAAAGTCCGGGGTTGGGGTGCATTAACCCTTTCTTTTAGGTATATGATAAATCATATATCAAGAAATGCTCATAAATTATAACGGAGAATACAATATTATATAGGTGCAACAGAAACTCATTAGCTCAATCACAATCAGTGCTGAAGTAAAATATTAGATATTATTTTATATGTGCAAATCCTGAAATATACCATATGGATGTAAACCATGTGATCTGTTGCCAATTAATGTCAATCATGTAATACAACGAAAAAAAGTAAATCGATTTCATTCAGAAATGATAAAAAGTATCGCTGAAATAAGTGATCATGGAAAATTTTGCATCATCCAAGTCCCTCCTCATCGTCCTCCACTTTCTTCTTGTCCTGGTGCTTGATTCATTTCAATTATATATGAAAAAGAATCTCAATATATCAATGTGTGTTTATGCTCCAAGGTATCAAGTTGATGGTGCTAGAGATCTTTGTGATGAACATAATGTTTTGAGACTTCCAAGCATGACTAATGATGAACATGTCCATGCTAATCATGATCCAGTGTCACATATGGATCATATGATGTCAACAATTGATGTGAGATATAGACCGAGCTCATCAGAACTGCATGTGGATCATGGGCTAATAAGAGAGCCCAAGTGGCGGACCGTCGTCTCAAGAGGATGAGTTATCACAACTAATAAAGAACATTAGGAAACATGGCCTATTATATGGCTGACTACACTTGTCACCGGGACCAAGCCATTCGGCCAAGTATTTGACGACAACCTGCCCCTCAAGACCACTGACACGCTTCAATCTCACGCTCTATTGTAGTAAACCTGCCAAACGGAACTTCATACCCAGTGCTTCGTGGCAATCACACGCCTCCGAGAATATCTTTGATGCACTAATTTATTTTAAAGTTAATAATTTTATCACATTAATAATATTAATTTTTTATTTAATAAATCATTTTTTAATACATTAATCTTTTATTAACACACAATCACTTTATTTATTATTTTATTTATTTATAATATTTAAATTATAATACAAATATTTATTTGACATAAATATTTTGTGAGTTAATATTTTAATTAAAAATATTATTTTAAGAATTATAGTTAATCACAATTATTTTAATAATTATTTAGTTAAATATTTAATAATAATAATAATTTTAATAAAAAAATTTAATGGTTGATTAAATAAATATTTAAATTATAATTTAAATTAAAAATTAAACATTAAAAATATAATTTTATTCATTAATTAGGATTTTAAGAAGATGATTGGTTAAAATTAGGATCTATATTTTATCAAAGAGTAAAATAAAAAAATGAGAAACTAAGAAAAAATTGAGTAAAATGACAAAGAATAGATAAAATAAAAAATTATGAAAAATAAGTTGTAAGAAATTAGCAAATAGAGTAAGAAAATAATCATTGGCAAAAAAAGTAAGAAAGTAATCATATTCATAAAAAAAAAGAAGAGAAACAAGTTTTGGAGGAGAAAAAAGCAAAAAACTGGACCTTGGTTGTGCACAGCCAACCACTTTTTTGTGAGCAACCTTCCCTAATGGGGGAAGGTTGCTGACAAGGATAAAAAGCAGGGTTGGTGGAAATTACGAATGCTCTAAGCAGCAAGCATACGAGCATATCCCGAATTGCCACGTGGAGTTAGAGACGAGAAATCTTCCTTGCGCACTATCAGGCTGTCTACAACGAGGCTAGAAACGGAACTACCTTTCCTAGCCCCATAGACTGAGATGCGTTATTGTGTCCCGGTCTGCTAGTCCTTCCTCCTACAGGAGGACGAGCTAGCTGTCAAGCGCATGACCAGACATTTTTTTTATTTTTTTAAAAAAATTAAAATTTGACCGTTGGATCTGATTGATCCAACGGTTAGATTTATTCCAACGGTAATATGACTGTTGGAGTACCGTTGGAGGCCGAAAAATTACCCTTTTGGTCTCTAACGACTAGTTTTACCCATTTTCCTATAATATCCCTTAAACATATTTTTTTGTATCATTTCTTCACTTCGAACACCCATTTCTCTCCCTCAAACTCTCTCAACTCTTAAAATTTCTCCCCATACTCTCAAATTACTCATACTCCAATTCCCCCCCCCCCCCCAAATTATGGATTCCAACAATGAAAATATTCAATCATCTTCTCAACATAACCCATCAAATTTTGTCAACTACCGATATTCTCAAAATAATCCATCAAATTTTTCCTCTTTCACAAACTATAAATTCAATCTCATCGCTTCATTTTTCTCATTTTCATATCAACTCGCACTTTCTAATTTTGGTAATTTCTAAAATTTTACGTCCAATCATTTTTCACAAAATAATCCTTACATTCCCGTGTTGGATAGGTTTTCGACAACGGGTTCCCAAGGGGATTCTCCTACTCCTGAAATGAATCTCTCGAGCCCACTATTGGTCTAAGCAATCTCGACCCCGACGTCGGTGCCAAGTACAAAAAGTGGATCCCTCCACACGACGTCAAGTTGACTAAGTGTTGGATCGTTGTTTCCGAAGACCCCATAATGTCCAACGACCAAAATGCCAACTCTTTTTGGAAGCGGGTGGTTGCACGCTTCAACCACGAGATGGAGGCAAGCGAACAACGTTATGGGAATGCCGTTAAAGTAGGTGGCACGTACTCAACAAAATTGTCACCTTATTTAACGACATCTACAACAACGTTGCTTTGACTTATCATAGCGGTTGGAGCGGCGACATGATTATGGAGCGAGCTGGTGCTGCTACTTGGTTGAGGCGAAAACCCATTTCTTTCACGATGAAGTTTGGAAAATTTTACGTGATCATCCAAAATGGAGGGAAGCATTGTCTATGGACCTCGGGGCTGGTCCAAAAAGATCCAAGGTGAACGCCTAAGGCGCCTACACTAGTTCCGGCTCCTTCGATCTCAACGCCTCCAATCCTAGCATCGAAGGAGAGCTAACCCAAAAGGCTCGCCCAATGGGCCGAGATAAAGTCAAAGGGGAAGAGCCAAGAACCAAGCAAAAGGAAAAATTTAACGTGCATGATAAAGGAAAGTCGACATCAAGCGACATATCTGAAGTTGCGTCCATTTTGGACGACATGTTGTTCGAGAAAGAATTAAATCGCAAAGCTTTCAAAACGACGGAAGCTAATTGAAAGAAAAAAAAAAAGAACAACGATTCGAGATCAAACGAAAAAAAATAGAGTATCTCAAAGATCAACAACTTAAGGAAGACATAACGATGCTCGACAAAGATACGTCGAACATGACTCCCGCGATACGACGTTTGCATGAATACGCTTGTAAAAAAATTTGTGAAAAATATGGGTTGTAGTATTTTTAATTTAATGTAATATTTAATATTTTATTTGTAATATTTTAATTTTAATGTAATTTTT
>CAODLS010344191.1:0-13774 GCA_948243855.1 Flueggea neowawraea
TTTATAATCAAGAGGTTGTCTTGCATTTTACAGTGGTGAGTCCATAGGAAAAATTCCTATGTCAATCATAAAATGATCAGATGCTAAAATAGAGTGACTTTTAGCATATTCTGTCTTAAAGCCAGAAGTAATTCTGTTAAAGTATGGATTAAGGTTAGATGTCGAGATGCATCATAACCAAATCTTCTGTGTGGTGTTGACAATGTTCTATAAACATGTACTCCTCCAAGGGACGGAAAGAACACTATAACACATAATCATACCATGTGTGCTATATACACGACCATGAGGATGGAAAAAAATTGATAAGCGATCTCATTTTTCCTAGTGTGAGACCCTGCCGTGAACATGTAGTTCTCGGTATTACCTACCCTTAGAATCCTTAAAAAATTCAAAACGCGTAGTTGAGTTTGGCTACTTTAGCTTACCGCTAATGGTCATGATTGATTTGACCAAGCGTGTCAAGCTGGGCAAGTAAACTTGGTTATGTGGATTGTCTGGTGTAAGAGGGGAAGTTTGTTTCTAAACGCATTTGCACAGGTCTCATAAGTTTGCTTATTCGACTCTCATGTAACGTGTTACATGATGTGTGAACTTTGAGAAAAGCTTTCATGAAATCGAGAAGTTCGAAAGCATCAATTGTGTAGTTATGACCTAAGGGGAAGGCATACGTTTCCAGCAGTCTGTGTTACTATTGCATACACTTTGATAGAAAGGAGATGTTCTACGAGTGATTCCTTCTAGCAGGATTGAGTTAAGAGTTGTTATATAACCTTAATAGGTGTATAGCAATTACGCTATCATCGTATGTTGGTCGCACGGTCTGTTTGTTTGTATGACGCGAGATCATTATCATGATTGGTATTAGTTTTATCATGATCCATGACCAGTTATGGTTCCTTCATGTGCGAGTGGGAGATGTTGGAAAAAGCGGTCCGGCCATGATGGGTGAACCGAACTCAGCTGGTCAAGGTGTGAACCGGGACTGTAGACCGAGACCATTTGGAAAGCCTAATTGAGGAGAATCAAACTCAGTTAGTCAAGGTGTGAACTGAAACAATGAACCGAGACCAATTGGCAAGGCCAATTGAGTTAGGGATGAAATGAGCCCATTAGGCCTATCCCATAAGCCCAATTGGAGGTTTATATAAGAAGCTTGGCTTCTTCCTCCATTCAAGGTCTCCACAACCTCCAAAAATGAGAGAGAGAGAGAGAAAGAGACCTCGAGTCCTGCACAAATCACGTGTGACATTTAGACTGCGAAACAGCCGGGCACTCCCATCGACAATTCGACCGTGATTTTTTCGCAAGACCAACATCGAAACTGGTCCTGCACCGCTGCTATTTTCCACTGGAATCGAGATTAGTAAGTCGAACATATTTATTATATTGTTTATTAGTTAAATCGGTATGTGATTCTTTCATATGAGAACCTATTTCTTTATCAATCAATTATGGCCTCAATTTTTTATATTCTACTATTATCTTTATAAATTTTAATAATATTTGTATGGCTTCGTTTTTTTTTTTGCTGTGTTGATAGCTCTCCTCTTCCACATTGTCGGTACGACACACCACGTCGTATTTGGTAATTTATGTATATGTATATATAAATGACACTCTAATTCTTCTTTCTGTGAATGAGATCAACCCTAAAACTTGTCGTAGCTTGAACTATGAATTGAAATGGAAGGTCTATCACGATTGCACCAAAAATTTGTAGTTTGTTCATTGTGAGAGCAATAGAATAAGAAGAAAGAAAGAAGAAAAATGTATGAGATTTAGTCATCAAACTCTCATAATTATCCGTAGAGGCCTTTATATTTATTTTGATCAATTTTCTATCTTATCCCTATCACAAAAATCAAATTTAATGCAAATTCTACACATCTATATATTTTAATTTGAATAATTAAATTAAAGTATCAATTAAAATTTATAATAAATTCTAGAAGTTATTATGCACACTCAATCAATGGTAAACATAATTCCGGTTGCAATTATCCAATTCTGCATACCAATCAATAACAACAAATGCAAAAAGGATTCATTAGTGTCAAATACACATCAGTAAATTTGGTTAATAATCAAAAGTAGCTAATATATTAGAGCCTACTCCAGGCATAGGCGCTGGGGCATATATATATATACATGGTCTTCTAGTTCTTCTTTCTTTATTTGGCCTAGAAATGGACCAAAATGGGTCTAAGATAACAGAAAGCAAGTTTTGACCGCCAAGAAGTGCGAAAAAAATTAAAACATTGGCAGTTGCTTCGAATGAAAATCATTTGAAGTTTGAACAATAGTGAAACCAGTTAGAGAAGAAATGATCGGACCCGTGAGATGGAGAAGAGACAGATTTGCGAGAGGATATTGAGAGGGAAGAAAACATCCAATAGAAATCTTTTTGGGCACTATCTGATATTATCATGGCTTAGACATAAAAAAGACAAAGATTAGTGAGTTCTTTGAGAGGCCTGATCATGAATTTTTAAGGGGGAAGTAATTTGATGCTTGAGGGAAAGATGATTTAATGAAAATGAGGAGACAAGAAATAGAGAAAAGTCTAAAAAAGACGTTTTTTTGGACCACAATTTATGAAAGAAAGGAAAAATGCCTTTTTCTTAGACAACCATGGATAATGCCATCTTTGACTGATGGTTACAACCAATATTATTCGAGACTATTTTTTGTGGTGATTTTCTTCCTAGGATTGCCTTTACCCCCTCTTTTGGACACAACCTTGGACTTAAATGATTTGTCTCCTTCCATACACCAAGTATCGAGTGACGCTTACAAAAATCGTTTAACATTTTTTGCTACTACAAGCCAAAGAAATTTAATAGTGAAAGGGAATCCAGTTCACAGATAGGATAAAGGAGTTCCTTGAGGAACGTAGCAACCATTCAAATATACAACACGACTACAACTTCTCGCCAGAAGAGTAGCAAAGTATTTCTCTAGTTTTTCAATGTTTTCCGTAGAGATATGTTTTGTCCTTGCATCACTATACACACCAGTGATGAAAACAACATTAATATCAAGCAAGTACTAACGATAAATATACTGCAAAAATTTAGTTCCAAAATATTAGAAGTAATAAATTTTAAACTAAATCAATTTAAAATTAGTTATCATTAACATAGGACCAACTTTCAAGGACTAGACAAGGAGAGGTATAGATTCACCTCTCACCAACACTAAAAACTTCTTTCTCAGGTTGAAGGTTTAAAACGACACAGAACCAAAATTGCATTAGACACGACTACCATCTCAATTTTTGGCTTAGAAAAGGACCAAATTTGGTCTGAGACAAAAGAGTGCAAGTTTGGTCCGTCTAGAAGTTGGAGATGAGAGAAGACATCCAATATAAAATTTTTGAGACACTGTCTGAAATTATCATGGTTCATGGTTGACTTAAAAAAGACAAAAATCACTTGAAGCCTGTGAGAGGCACAATCATGAATTTTAAGGGAGAAGTAATTTGATACTGGGTGAAAGATGATTTAATGAAAATTTTCTAGATTCATGGTCACTAGAGAATCCAACACCATACTTAAGTGAGTATTGACAGAATTTACGAATTTGACTAATGTCTTAATTAACACTGTAATAGAGATAATAATTATTCGAGCAATGTGTATCAAGACATAATTGAATATAAAAAACATCGAAAGACTACAAATCAACATGTCGCAAGCATGTATAAGTCCATTATTGTGATTGGATGTGGGATAAGATCACAGAATTTGCCATTTTTCATAAAATAGCGGTTTAATAATATAAAATAATACGAATTTTGTTCATTTTTGTACTTATGGCTCGACTTTTGAAAAATTACACCCAGTAGCTTGATCTTTTTTCGCAATTTTGACACGACTTACCAATTCCGTCAAAAATATATAAATAC
The DNA here is from genome assembly GCA_948243855.1 of Flueggea neowawraea. NCBI lineage: Eukaryota > Viridiplantae > Streptophyta > Magnoliopsida > Malpighiales > Phyllanthaceae > Flueggea > Flueggea neowawraea. Next base: position 3,911 of record CAODLS010344191.1, read on the forward strand.
AGACGTGACACTGACAGCGTGATGATGTGCTCATCAATGCCACATGGCAGTCGTCCACGTCAACAAAAAATCAACATTTTCTTTTTTTTAACAGAATTAGTAAGTCGTGCCACAATTGAAAAAAAAATCAACAATCATGCTATTTGGGTGTAATTTTCCAAAGGTTAAGCCACAAATACAAAAATGAGTAAAATTCGTGTTATTTTATATTATTAAGTCTAAAATAACTCATTTTTTTTACGAGGCTGTTTTGATGAAATGCACGCTCTTTGAAAAATCATATGAAGAAAGGTATAATTTCTACGTAAGAAAACAAGATGCGACGTCCATCGGGTTCTCTTTTTATTACCAACATATGTTGTTTGTGTATTCATTGTTTATTTTCAAGCTGTTTCAAGAAAGCAGAGTTAAATTACACTTTTCCTAGGAGATGAATTTCTTTATTGAATTTGCTCAAAACCGAAACGAAGGTTGTCATTGACAAGCTTGTTTAGTCTACACTATAAGCTTGTTTTTCTATTCTATGAGAATTGTTTTACTTATCCAAAACAAAAGAGTTGTCTCAGTCTGCACCGTACTTATTCAACATTTCAAAAAATGTTAATTTCGATATATGAGCATTTCAGAAGGAAAAAAAAATCTTTATCAATTTAACTATTTTTAATCTGTCAGAAATAAAACAAGTCTATTAGCATTGAACAGTTTGAAAATCCGAAGGAAACCTCCCTCGGGTCTCTAGAATCTATAAGACCAATAGTCCATTGCATAACAAAGGGTGAAGAAGAAACAACGGAAATTGATGGGATAAATGGTTTAATCCTATCAGCACTTTTAATACTTCTATATGTCAGAAACTCCATTAAAATATTGTCACAATTGAGTAACCACAATAATACTAATAACAATCACTTGGAAACTACAATAGACTGGACATATGCAATAAAAAAACTTCAGTGTTTTACAGGATTCTGAAACATGTTGAGAAGAAAATTTAGAATGTCATTCAACATGACAATTTTGATGATTCTGCTCCGACGGAAGTAGGTAAATTACAAGAGTAAAACAATGTGATAACTCAATATACAACAAAATCGGAAAATCGAAAAAGACACGGCAGGTAATATTTCTTCCTACGGAACAATCAATGGATGAGTTGACGCTAAAAGAATAAATGAATGAGAGAGCCTTGGCGACAATGAATCCCCCCAGACGAGCTAGGGACAATTGCTCGCTCGAGTATGTATGGTGCAAATACAGCGGAATAAATGATTGCCATTGAAACTCCATAGACATATCAGCAACAAAGGTGCCCACGTGCAGATGGGTGCAAACACACAAGCACAAACGTGCGTAAACTTGAAAGCAAGATCACACAAGTAAAGAAAAGCTTCTCTGGCTTCCAAGGTTGTTTGATTTTATCTCCCATGAACTAACCTGCTGAGCTTCCTCAGGAAGGATGAAAGGTAAAGAGATTTCACGAATCATCAACTCACCGCAAAATGGGCATTTGCTGGCTATTGCATCATCTAGTTGTGAGCGCAGCTGAATAATTTACAGAAATTAGTTTGCTTGCCACTCAGTAAAACATGCATGGTATAGTTAAATGAACATAGATGACACCAATTGAGTTTTACATACAAGAATCAAATGGTTCATATAGACAGAGTTCAGAATAGAGTGATAGCCCTCAAAAAGTTCATAGACTAGGACCACAGTCACTGCCCATCCAAGGAGAAAATAAGAAAACATAAACAAACCTTATCAGCTGTTGTCATGCTCGGTATTGGTTCCTCACTTGTACCACTGTTCAAGTCTTTTTTACCTCCATCACCCAGCAGAGTAAGTTGCCTCTGTAGATATAATATGTATTCTGCCTGCACCAAATAAAATCAACAAGGAGAAGTTTAAGCTGAGTAGGAAAATTCCTGTAGTTTTTTTTTCCTTCCATTGTCGTTACAAAGGAAAAAGAAATATGTGAATACAAGTATATTGAGTGGTCAGGGGCTTGATCATCTTAAAAAATTTTGTATGGGTAAAGAAAAGTTCACATTTCATTCAATCATTTCCAACTCTAGCAATTTCCTATTTATTGCCAAATATGTATTTGAAATTTATTCAAAATGTCATTTTTTAATTCCTATGATTGGATTGATTCAACAAATGTCTTAAACTCTTTAACAAGTCTTGGTAACTGAAAAACAAAAGAGGATAACTAAAGTATTTTCATTTTCTTTCAATCTGTTAGAATTAACAGCCACTTACAATTTCTACCAGCATGACTTGAACTTCATTTGTACAACGCGTTACATGGGCAATAAGACAGTGCGCATGAAAGGCATGCCCACATGGAAATACATAAAAAGGAGACATTGGTCCTACAGATGTATATCCTCGAGACATACGATATTCCCCACCAGCAACCAAAATCTTCCACCTGCAAAGCTGGAAAGAACACAATAAGATTTCACGGTTATTATTGCACAAAAGAGTTCCAACAAAAAGTCAATTGATTATAAACATAAGTCAGTTGCAAGGTAAGGTTCTAATATTTGTCCGAGTCCTAGGGATTTTAGAGTTCAAAGAACTATAGAAAGCAACTTCAATAAATACAATATGAGGAAAAAAAAGAATCACACCAAGCTCCATTTAGAACATTTAATATGATGGCCTAAACAACCAAAGTATTTCTAGAAGAAAATAAGCATAGATTTCTTATGCATCATTAGCCATTTAAAAGCAAAATGAATACACTCCTCGTCGCGATCTATGACGGCATATCTTTGAGCAAGTGCATTAATATCATTTCTTATATTGTCAGCACCATGTATAGCATCATTCATCTCCTCTTTTAGTTGTTCGATCTGCTTATTGTAATCCTACAATGATGAGCAAATTGCTTCCTGCATAAGCACAAGCTCAGCTAAAATAAACAGATCATGAGAAGCTGGTGACTGGTGAGAATTTGTATCTACAAGCCAGTCAGCAGTACATGCCAAGCAAAAAAAAATGTAGCTTGTATTTAAAATGAAAAATTTTGACGAGACACAATCTTTAGTACTGGATAAAATGGGAAGCAATGTTATTGCTATGATAAGGAACACAGAAAAGCTTCTCCTTTATGCACAAAATAGTAACAACTGTGTTTTCTTTTATTTTTTACCAATATTCTTAATTTAATCCAAAGTTTTTCAAATCCTGAAAAACTAATAGCAGTTAATAACAACCGTAGACATCATTTTTTTAGGAAAAGTTTTACTTAAAAGTAGCAGCATGATCATTGAAATAACTATAAATTGAACTGAGACTTGAGATTCAAAGTTCTTATCTTGAAGTCATCAATCAGGGCAAAGTCTGGAAAGAACGGCAATATATCCTCAATTTTCAGAAGACCATCAGTTTCTTTGAGAAATGCTATTGCTTTCCTTATATTCTCTCTTTTAGTACCCTTTTCCTGTTCAATAACATGCTTTGCAACCATAAGCCAAAGCTTCTTTCTTAGATCTTCATCATCTTCAACATTGTCTGCTTCAGCCATAGCAAGCTCAAGGTCAACCTAGTTGAGCACAAGGGAAGGAAGTCTGATTAAGTAAACCAAATTGAGACTGATTAAGTAAACCAAATTGAGATAACCAAGAAACATGAAAGAACTGAATGAGATTTTGTACACACACACACACATAATATGGAAATGAAATTTCAAATTAGTTTGCTAGACAATTTCCGAGCATTTCATTGGGAAATGACCAAAATTCTCAAATAAACAAAATTTTCCTTCAGCACCTTTATATATATATACACACACACACACACGAGCACGTTTCTATCTCCACTTGACTTCACATACTTGGAACACCTTCAATTTTTAGAGCAATACCCTTTTTCCTTATATTTTTGGATATAATTAGCAATAACAATTCTAAGCCATTAATTAGACAAGAAGAAGATCAAGGTTTTGCAAGTAGTGATTACATTATTTCTTCATTTTTCTCTATTGAACCATACAAGGTAATGATTTCTCTTTTTCTAGGTGATTCATAATGGAATGTACTATCCCCTTTTTTCTCCTTTAAAGGTTTACTTGAAACCTTTGCTTTTGGAGTTAGACATGCCAACAAGAACAAACGGAAGAGATGAGATCTAAGGATCCTTCAACACTGCCAACCCCAAGTTCTACATGACAGATACATAAACCAAGATGCAAAAGAAAAAATGCAAACAGAAAACAGTGACATTTTAACACTAGTAGCACCTATCTATCACCTGTAATGCCAGAGCAACTGCTTCTTCATGCATGAACATCATGCTGTATATGTGAACACAAGCACGCATTTGCTTTTCCTTGAGGCACAGATGCAGTGCATATTTTGGATCATAGAAGAATTCAGGACCATTTTCTATTCCTTTTCCAAACTTGCATTGCAAGAACCTCAAAAGTGCATCATCATCTTCCTGATATATATCGAAAACAAATGTCAATCCTCATATAGGTAGTGATCCAGGAATCCGTAAAAGTAGGGAAAGGAAATAATGCAAGAATAGACATCCTGCTAATTTCAAGTTAACTTTAGTTACATTAATGATGGCCATTCACAAGAATATGCTCTGCATTAGAGAGAAGCATTGGCACAATTGTGGAGGGATTGGGCTCACAATGTTGGCAGGAAAACATTGTGTGAATACAACGCAGAAAACTATTTTTAGATGCCTCAGAAGAAATAAAATAAGTCCTAATAGAAAAACAGAATCCGTTAAAAATATTCAGGACAAGATCACTGACAAACTTAGTCATACTACTACACGGACAAGGAAATTTCTATGTGATGCATGAGCTACATCTAAAAGTTAATGCCCTGTTATTGAGAACAAAGAACTGATAATAAATTCAACATTAATTCATTAAGTTAACACCAAAAATAGAAGATGCATCGAAAAATATAAACACAAGTACCATCTCAATATTCGAAGAGAAAAATAACCTGCTTAGCATACAGAGACAGAAGCAAATTGTGAACCCCAGGATCCTCATTATGCAAACGATGGACACAGAGTTCCAAGTATTTGATCACTTCATGTGTCTCATTCCTGCATATGCAAATTTTTTAAGGGAAATGTGGTCTGTCACATGTGCACAAGAACAACTGCTATATTTAATATACATCCAAGAACCACAAAAAAAAAAAGAAGAAGAAGAAGAAGAAGAAGAAGAAGAAAAGATAAAAATCATGGAAACTTCTATTTATTGACCAATCAATTCACAACCATGTTTGCTGACAACATATTTTCCCTTAGAAATATTTACATGCGCAAGAACCTTCAGGTTCTCAACATTTTTATGCTTTAGACCAAGCATTTCTAGAGCTTCAATACTAGCAGCAGAATTGCAAATACAGAATGCAACTATATGGAGCAAAGAGTGCAATATTCTAGCTGTTTGGAAAATGTAAATGCAACTTCCATTACTTCATTTCATGGAAAAACCCATGAAACAAACTTCATGTCCGTTGAAAATGTCATCAGCTAAGCATTCTTACTTCATAATGAACTTGGCAATTTGAAAACAAACTCCAACATAGACATGCAGGTCGTCAAAAAGATAATGCAGAAGATAATAAGTAAATCCAACAGTGGTGTAAGCAGCACAGCAGCAAAAACAAACGTTTCAAGGTCTCAATTGTAATTGTAAGCACCACAAGAGTTTAACAATTCTTAGTATCCTATGCATGTTTTGACAACAGTTAGAATGCAAAACCAACACCAATTATTACAAGAAAGCTAAATTCATCTTTAGAATGAGATGGAAAGAAAGGCAATATTCTAATTTTATATTGCACATTACTTTGCATGAGGTTCACTTGAATAACGCATCATTGCAGGAATCAGTTTGCTTGGGTTCAGATTTTTGTTGTCATCCAGGACTCCACAGTTTCATATGCCTCAAGCACAATGAGATCGGGAGCAAACTTATACTGCAAGGTAAACAATTTAACGTTTATTAATCCTCCAAAATTAATACTGAAATAATAGGCAGTAATATATTCAAATTACAGAGAGCAACAACACAAAAGCTGGACATATTCCTTAAAGTGCATTTAAATCAATACCTGAAGATCTATGGGAACAGCAGGCTTTTGAAGCACTTCCAGAGCTTTCTTTGCTTCTCCTTGCTGAATTTATACAGCATCCATGTAAAAAATGACAAATGAAAAATAAATAGAAATGAAAGTATCATTTCAGTAACTCAGATTGATACATAAAAAGAAAAATATGCTGTAAAAAGAAATAAAAATTATCACGTCAGTCAGAAAAAAATATCAAAATTGCAGGATTTGGAACAGGTTGTGATTGATGCAATAAATAGTAATACAACAATCACTTCATTGATTATTTCTAGCCATTTGGCAAGTCGCAAGACAATTCAAATTAGAATGATTTCCTTCAAGACAATCCTAATCACTATTGTTTCCCTTCTATTAACAGAAATCTACCACAAGGGAAAATGCTAACCTCATGTTGCATAAAACAAGACATGAATACAGTTTTACGAAGATGTTTAAGAATACACATATTACAAAGATTGAGACTTGAGAAAGACTTTGAGGGTGTCAAATCAACTATATAGTGGTGAATTACAATTTCATATTGCTCCTTCAGACTGGCAAAATATACCAGTTCTTCAACCCTCCCATAGCTGCAGAAACAACACATAAAATGATATCATTAATATTAGAACAGAAAAATAATAGAAGACCAACAAAATTGAAAGTGGGGTATCAGTGTTAATTGTTGCACAGCAATGCCACACTCAAGACGATTATCTGCTATATCTCTCGGTATTTGTCATAACTGTACCTTTTTTATCATACACAACTATCAAGTATATTTACCCATGAGGGCTAGTCTAGCTGGCATGCAAGCAAAGACTTCTTGTCCAAATACTAGGTTCAAATCTCATAAGCAACAACTATCAGAAAAAAAAAACATCAAGCATATTCTTGTTTGATAAGGATGTCTACTGGAACTTTTTACACAGGAAATACCTAATGTTGATCCATAATTTCTGAGTTTTACCCATTTGTTTTTGGAATAGCAAACGAAGACATGGTTTGGCAAGGATTAAATATGAAATATTTTAGAATGAATGCTCAAATCAGCAAATGAGCATACAAAGAAAACAACTAAAGGATCATATTTCACGGAGAAACAAATCAACAGTAAAGAAGTGACTGCTACATTCCATTGACCCTAGCTTTATTACTATAAAGCTGTGAAGCTGACACAATGTAAATAAAAAAAGAACAATCGAGTTCTTTCCCATGTGTCTCTTACTCTCAGTTTAATGTTTACTGTCAAGTCGAATGACCAATAATTCCCATTCCACAAAAGAGATCCAGATTAAAAGTTCAGTAGGAAAAAGTAGCCAAAGTTCTTAACATGGATACAGCCAAACCTTGCAGGGAAAATACCTCTCCAAGAGTTTCATTGTGGTTGCCTCATCCAAGACACCCTTGCAATCACTAAGGAAAGCACAAAACTCTTGAATGATTGATTGGTATTCAGAACTGTGATTTTCTGAAGCGTTGTCCTCTTCCAAAAGTAGCCTATTTATCTAAAGAATTGAAATATGAAAACTAGTTACTCTTACTAATATAAGATATCAATCATAATTTAATATTTTATCTATAAGCAATTATGCTGTTAAAAAAAAAAGAATGACCAAGGAAGTATAGAAACCAAAAGTAACATTTTCGACATAAAGTACAGAAATTTTAATTCAAAGGAAAAAGTGAGCATAAAATATAGGTTTTCAAGAGAATTTTTCATGCTTTTTGACATGGCAACTCAACATATGATTGTTTTCTTGCCAGTGTGAGGAAAAAAATTATATTTTAAAAAGATAAATGATTGAAGAAAACAAACAGCAATATATTTGTTTCATATCACAAAAAGAAAGAAAACCTTGTCCAAGTACAAATCAGTTGCCCAAGTTGAATTCATTGTTATCTGGCACTTATCATCCTTTGAAAGATTATCAAGCTTTCGCAACAAATAGGTTCTCAATGCATCCTACAAGTACACAAAACAAAGGAAATCATTCCAGATATTCTATCGATACAAATGACCGCATGAAACTTTCGATAAATGGAGAAAAACTATCACCATTTTTGTTCAATAAGATACCAATGTGGATGATTAACTCATTCCATACTAGAAATAATCGTTGCAAATCTTTTGATAACACGGATTACTATTTCTCAATGATCTCCTACAAAAAAGACAATTGGCTAAATCCTGTGAAACCATTACATAGAAGTTCATTGACATCTTTTTATAAAGCAAATCAATCTCATTAAAATTAAACCGTGGCTGCCTTATCTTTCTCCTGCAGCAGTTGCAAAGAGAAAAGTTCTGAATTATGTATCCAGACTTGAGCTTATAGTGTGGGCAGATAAGCACCAGACACAATCTTATGTTCAAATAGAAAATTACTATTTAGCTCAATATAGCTAGAACCTCAAAACTGCCATATTCTGCAAGCAATAAAACACAATTCTAAACATTCTTTAAATCATCCTACTTAATCAGCTAAAATGTCTATAAGAAACCATTATCTCATGATCTGGACAAGCAATATGGATTCAAAATTCTACCAAAATTATATTTTGATCAGATATGATTATAATATACCTGTTGACCAACAGTAATGAACTTCAGGGTAACTTCTTCAAATGATAATATGTAGTTAATCTGCAAAAATGTTTCACTCGTTATAGGCCATCAATTATCATGCAAAAAATATCAACTTTAATGGCGTAAAGAAACAGTTCAAACTGTATGAATTTGCAGGCTAACTAAACTATCGGAAACAATTTCTCAAAAAGACAGCAGTCAGCAGCTAATAAGCTACCCGTTCTAATGTTAAGAAAGATATTCAATCAAAGCAGCAAATAACATAGTCAATGGACAAACAACATATAGACAAATATCTGAACATAAAAAAAAAATGCTGTAGCTGTTATATTTAGTAATACAGTGGACGCTAGAAACCTTCAAATTCTAAATTGGATTTACACCCTCACACACCAATGTAGTACGTATAAACAATTAGTAAACTTCAGCACTCATATGATAAAAGTTGGATGGATAGTAGGGATGAGTAAATGGGATGTCTAATTATGCCTTCAAGAATTAACCCAGTAATATAAACTTATTTCACGGGTCACCAAATGTGAAACGTAAATTAATATGGGAAGATGAACATCACAATGAGATATCACTAATAGAATCAAGGACAGAGAATTTACTTTTGCATAGAAAGATGCTGCTCGTAGAAAATCCCTCGAAGTGAATGCAACATCTGCCTGCATCATAAATTTCTCCAGTTATGCTAGCTACATAGCTGGAAAGATTCTCTACAGATTCTGCTCAAACAAGTACTTGAAATTAAGTTTCCATTTTCAAGTTATAATTCAAAGAAGCTATATGTAACGCCAATAGAAAAAAAAAAGTGGTTTCTTTACTCTTCATGTGGTTCAATAGATTACCTGCACTAAATACGCTTGGTCTCTCTGGAGTGGGTCTCAACAAGCTGCCAAAGCTGCAGCATATTCTTTCATGTCCAGATACACCTTCCACAGATCTCGGCCTTCATCATTGACAGAGACCTATATTTTATTCTTCAATTTAGAGTCAGCGGCGAGAATTAATTATAAAATGGACTTTAAACGACTTTGAAATCAACAGGCACAAACCTGAAAAACTGAATTTTGGTCGTATGCATAAAACAAGCCTGCTGTGGCATCACTGCATAATCCAATGATACCCCTTGAACCTGAATCTGACGCTTGATCAAACTGAAGTTCCTCA
>CAODLS010344194.1:0-13877 GCA_948243855.1 Flueggea neowawraea
AAGAATCCATAGTGATTTCAGGTCAAGGGATTCAAGTATAAGTGTTGTATGAGAAATACTTATGACCTTTTCAACCATGTAGTATTCTCACAAGCGGATCGATCCAAAACACTGTTCTCTAACATGTTTTATGTTCTCTGATTGATATCTCATATCCTATGACCAGTAAAACATGATCATCTCACATAGTATATACTAGTCTTATTTTATTGTCACTCCAATGACAATAATCGCCTAGGGACATTTAGAATAGTATTCTTTTATGCTTCAAAGTTTTACTATCCAAATCACATATTTGATAACTTAAGTTGAATCACTATTCATGGATGTTTATCAAATTAAACATGCACATGAATAATAATAAGACAAAACAATGCCTCATAACATATATATATATATAATATATAATATGGATACAATGTATTGGGGCTATGACTTACACTAACATATAAGTATGGAAAAAACTAGGATTGACAAGTCATATGATCAGAAGCTCCTGAATCAATAATCCAGTGGCCAGAAGAGTAGGGAAATGAGCACAAAAAAGCTTTAGAGGTCCTAGAAACACTACCTGTTTGTGAAACATAAGCATTGAAAATACAGAGTCAGTCTTTGGGTTCAAGATTGTAAGGATCCGATTACTTTGCTTCTGACTCAGATTTCCAGATGTCACTTCATTTTCAGTGGGTTTTGTAGCTCTATTCAGATGTACATATGTGGTCTGAATAGACTGGACATCAGAAGTAGGGTTCTGAGTATAGGTAGGCATATGATTAGAGGTTTCTGTAATTTCAAAAACCATTGCAGTTGATAAAGTTATAAGGTGCGGCTAGGGTTTCAGTTCTGTTCAAGGTTGTCTCTAATACCATGTGGAAATAGGTACCTGAACAGAATGGTTAATTGTCGTGTATTTCTCTTCTCATAGGTACATATATATAGTCTATACAATATGCTAATATAGGAAATAATAGTTGTACATGAGAGAGAATATTTCCTAATCAGGTTTAGCTAATTTCTAGGAGAAAAATATTACCCGAGAATATTTCTTAACTAATTCAAAGCTTGAATCATGTTCCCTTAACCTCAAACAACCTAGAGCTAACAACCTTAAACATCCATTAACTCAGAATCATCCCAAAAATGTAAACCCATTTACAAACTCAGCCTAAAGCATGAATCCGAATTTAAAAACATGAAATGGATGAAATGAAGAGATTAGATATGTAATCTTATCTCTAAGAACAAAACAGGAACAATGTAGTGCAACAAGAACTCGTTTTGCATCGATTTGAGTGAGAGAGACGAAAATAAAGTGAGAGAAATGAAAGAGTCGGGTAGGGCTATTTATAAACCCCTGCCCAAAATAGTATCCTCACTCGAGAGACAAACCTTCATCACTTGAGTTACACGCTGCTTACTCGAGTAACATATCCCATTACTTGAGTAACACTTTTCCCAGGTGTTCTTCATGTTCATTCGAGAACACGACTTACTCGAGTAACACAGATGCATACTCGAGTAATCCACACCTCAAATTACTCGAGTAATACACGAATGCTTACTCGAGTAACACCTCTCACAAACCTAATCCTCAACTCAACACTCACATCGATCAAGATCGAAACAGAACCAAACGAAAGACTACAGAGAGCCTAACTGGAATTCAACTGGGCTATTACAGTTAAGGACTAGCTCAGGTGACTTAACTTTGATTGAAATATGGATATTGTACCCACTATGTTTAGAACTTAAATTAACTTTGGGATGTTAATTTTAGTGGGAGTATTCTAAAGACCTCTTATTAATCTTTGCATATTTTGTATGTAGGCAACAAACAACAACACATCAACCTTTACTTTGCGATCGATTCTTGAGAAGGAAAAATTGAATGAGACTAACTTCCTTGATTGGTATCAAAACTTAAGAATTGTTCTTAAGCAAGAATGAAAGAGTTTGTCCTAGATACAACGATTTCCCAAGTACCCACATCCAATGCCCTTAGAGCAAAAAAGGATGCTTATGAGAAGCATATAAGTGACTCAACAGACGTCACATATCTTATGCTTGCTACCATGGTTGCAAATTTGCAAATGCAATTTGAAGCTATTAAGGCATCTGAAGGAAATGTTCCAAGAGCAAGCTCGTCAAGAAAGATTCTTGACGATGAAAGCATTGAATGAGTGTAGGATGGCTCCTGACACTTGGGTTAGTGCACATGTTCTTAAGATGAAAGGTCATCTTGATCAACTTGAGAGAATTGGTACTCCTCTAACGAAGAAGTTGACCATAAATACGATCTTAGGTTCACTCTCTAGTAGTTATGACCAATTCTTCGTGAGCTATAATATGCACAACATGGATAAGTTCATCAGATAAATTCTTGGTATGTTAAAGAATGCTGAGAAGACCATTGTTAAGACTAATGAAGTGCTCATGGTACAAAAAGGGAATGGCAAAGGCAAGGCTAAGCCAAAGTTGGTTGGCAAGGGCAAAGGCAAATCCAAGCCCAATAAGCCTAAGCCTAAGACAACCAAAGCGAAAGAGAGAGATTGCTTTTCACTGAAATGACCCGGACTATTGGAAAAGAAATTACAAACTCTAATTGGAAGAGCTAAAGAAGAGGAAAGTGTGACTTCTACTTCAGGTATTTTTGTTATAAAAATCAATGTGTCTACTAATTCCTCATGGGTGTTTGATACTGGATGTGGAGCTCATATTTTCATTGATTTGCAGGGATTGGAAAATAGTAGATCATTTATGAAAGACGAAGTGGACCTATAAGTGGGCAATAGAGCAAGAGTTGTTGCATTAGCTGTAGGAACTTATTATTTAACTTTGCCTAGTGGATTTGTTTTACTATGATCGAATTGTTATTATGTTCCTGCTATGAGTAAGAAAATTATTTTCGTTTCTTGTTTAGACAATGATGATTTTCATTTTATTATTAAGAATAATAATATTTCCATCTATCATAGGGACATATTTTATAGTGTTGCAACATTAATAAAAGGTTAAAATCAAATGATTTAAACCAAAACTACCTTTGGCATTGTCATTTGGGCCATAAAAATGAGAAACACAATTCAAAACTCCATAAAGATGGATTACTTAACTCATTTGATTTCGAATCATTTGATACATGCGAATCATGTTTGTTAGAAAAAATAACTAAGAGTCCCTTTACACACAAAGGTGAAAGGTCCAATTATCTATTAGGCCTAATACATACTGATGTATGCAGACCGTTTAGTACAAGTGCTAGGTGAGGTTATTTGTACTTCATCACTTTTACTGATGATTTCAGCAGATATGGATTTGTCTATCTTATGAGACATAAATCTGAATCCTTTGAAAAGTTAAAGGAATTCAAAAGTGAAATACAAAACCAACTTGGCAAGAATATCAAATCACTTTGATCCGATCGAGATGGATAATATATAAATCAAGAGTTTGACAATCATCTTAAGAAGTGTGGAATTGTCTCACAACATACTCCTCCTGGAACGCCCCAATGAAATGGCTTGTCTAAAAGAAGAAATCGAACTCTATAAGATATGGTTCGATCAATGATGAGTCAAACAGATCTTCCAATCTCGTTTTAGGGGTTTGCCTTAGAAACTGCTACTTTCATACTTAACTGAACTCCATCTAAAGTGATGGGAAAGACACCATATGAGATATGGAATGAGAAAAAGACCATAATGTGTTTTCTAATGATTTGGGGATGTGAAGCTTTAATGAAACTTCAAGTTTCTGAAAAGTTAGCACCTAGATCCGAGAAGTGCATATTTATGGAATATCCAAAGAAAATAAGAGGATACTACTTTTACAATCATTCTGAAAATAAAGTGTTTGTTGCTCAAAATGGTATCTTTTTGAAAAGACATTTTATTTCCAAAGGAAATAGTGGGAGTAAAGTACTTCTAGAATAAATAAAAGAGCCATAAATAGCTGCTGAATATAGAACAAAGATTCAAAATGACTCACAAGATGTTGTGGAGTCCGAATTTGTTACACAAGGCCCAAGAAGATCTAGTAGGACTTGTCACGAGCCTAAGAGATATGGATTTATCATTACTGACGATAAAGGAATTATTCTTGTAAACCAAAATGAGCCTACTACCTACTAAGAGGCGATTGTAGATTCATATTCTATAAGATGGCATGAAACCATGAAATCAGAAATGCAATCTATGTATGACAACCAAGTTTGGAACTTGGTGGATCCACCTGATGGAGCCAATATCATTAATTGCAAATGGATTTACAAGATAAAAGTCGATGGGATCTTCAAAGCAAGACTTGTTGCAAAAGGTTTTTAAACAAACTTATGGTATTGACTATGATAAAACATTTTTGCCAGTTGTCATGCTCAAATCCATTAGGATTCTTCTTACCATAATAACATATTATGACTATGAGATATGTCAAATTGATGTCAAAACTGCTTTCCTAATGAAACCTTCTTGAGGATGTGTACATGACACAACCTGAGGATTTTCTGGATCTTAATGATCCTAGTAGGGTATGTAAACTTCAAAGATCCATTTATGGATTAAGCAAGCATTTCAAAGTTGGAATCTTCATTTTGATGAAGCAATCAAAGAGTTTGGACTCATCAAGAATGAATATGAGCATTGTGTATACAAAAAGGTTAGTGGGAGTGTATACAAGAAGGTTAGTGTTGATGACATCTTGATCATTGAAAATGACATTCCTATCTTGTAGAATGTCAAAACTTGGTTAGGAAAGTGTTTCACAATGAAAAAATTAGGAGAAGCCTTACGTATCCTAGGGATACAAATTTATAGAGATAAATCTAATAGGCTAATTGGACTAAGTTAAAGTATGTACATTGATAAAGTGCTAAAAAGGTTTAGCATGCTGAATTCCAAGAAAGGAATGATTCCCACGATTCTTAGAAAATCATTAAATAAGGCAGGTTGTCCTACTATAAGGCAAGCCAGAGATTGCATAAGTAGGATTTTATATGCTTCTGCTATTGGATCCATCATGTATGTCATGCTTTGTACAAGCCCTGATGTCTCATTTGCTTTAAGCATGACTAGTAGATTCCAATCTGATCCAGGTGAAAGTCACTAGACCGCAGTCGAGAATATCCTCAAGTACTTGAGAAGAACTAAGGATGTTTTTTTGGTCTATGGAGGACAAGAAGACGAACTAGTCTTAAGTGGTTACACTGATGCTGGTTTTCAGTCTAACCATGATGATTTTAGATTGCAATCTGGTTATGTATTTTGTCTGAATAGAGGTGCTTTCAGCTGGAGAATCTCCAAGCAAGACACCATGTTCAATTCTACTATAGAGTCTGAGTACATAATCACTTTTGACGCAGCAAAGGAAGATATTTGGCTCAAGAAGTCCATTACTGGTTTGGATGCTATCCCAAGCATTGTAAATCCAGTAGACTTATTGCTCAAGCCAAACACATACTTAGGCGATTTCACCTCATTCGACAGATAGTCAAAAGAGGTGATGTCAAGATATGCAGAGTTGACACTAATGACAATGTAGCGGATCCTTTAACAAAGGCTCTCCCAGAACCAAAACATAAGAGACATATTAGGCCTTTAAGTCTTAGGTTCGTGCCTGATTAGGACTAGTACAAGTGGAAGATTGTTAGTTTTAGTCCCCAAGTCCAATCATTTATGTACATTGTCATTTGATTTATCATTTAATAAAGAGGCATTTCTTTTCATATCTATGAAATATTATAATATATTTTATGAAGATAAAACTTTGATGAATAGTTTATTCTTCCTTATGTCATCAAGTTTGACTTGATAGTAAAACCCTAAGGTAAAAGGAATACTAATCTAAATGTCCCTCATCAATTGTTATCATGGGAATGATAATGAATTAATATTAGTATGTTGTTAAGTGGATAATCATGTTTTGCTGATTATAGATGTGAAGACATCACTTCGAACATAGATATATGTTAAGGAACATGTATTGGCGGGCTCATGGATTAATATCACAAGTATCTTTCATGTAGTGGTGATATTTGAGTCATCTGACTGAAACTCACTATGGACTCCTACCTGAGGAATCATATGTTTTAACTTAGTCAAAAGTTATCCGTAATAGGATAACAATAAAGGCTATGATTGGATATATCATGAATCTTGTAGAGAAGTGATAGTGAGAGTAACAAATTTGTTCCTCTTATGAAAAATGATATCTCTATACCACTTGATGAGTAGGATTGATGGAATGTATGCATACTCAAATGAATTGATAAAGGGGTTATCAATGTCATTTGTTATACCAATCTACTTGAGATCAAGAAATACATTAAGCAATATAAGGTTGACACATAACCATGTCTTATGCTTAATCTAGAAATCGTGAGACAAAAGGACTAAATATCAAACTGTGAAAAGTTAACTCGGATCATCAACATCCACTCGATTTTGAGTTGATGGAATGTATTACTAGATACAGCTTATGGACTATGAGCCCAAGTTTTGGGACAATGCCAATTGCCAATTTTGAGTGGGTCTACTAGGTCACACACTAAAATGAGTTGGATTGGATCACAAATATTCTCCCTTGTGGTATTTGAATTATTAAGATAACTAATTTGATTAATTATTAATAATTTAGGATTTTATGATTTATTTCATAAATATAATATAAGATATTATCCATTAATGTAATGTGCTTTTAATATAAATTTTTTTCTTATTAAGTTAAATATGTTTGGGCTTATTATTATGAGTGACATAATTTTGGCCCACATAGATTAATGAAAGAGTGATCTATTTAATGATAATGTATCATATAATTAAAAGTCCAATAATATTAATAAACCTAAGGCAAAATTCGATACACTCTTATTTTTTAGGAGCCCTTATTTTGTGTGACAAGTGAAAGAAAACCTAGTGCATAAGGACTAAGAAATTTGGCATACATATTTAAGTTGACTAGATCAACATTTGACTAGGTCTTATTAAGGTAGTGCATGTTGATTAGAACTTCTAACCAAGTAAGGAGTTCATATGCTTGTAGGACAAGTAAGAGGAACATAGTACACTTAAACTAGGGTTTTCTATTCTTTCATTTAAAGGCTTGGCCGAATTTTATATGGTCCTTTTAAGGGCTATGCTGAATTTGTGAGTGTCACAATAAAATAAAGAAAATTTTAGTGAGACTAGAATAGAGATTCTAAGTGATAGTATACACTGCCGATTCAAGCAAGCTCGTTTGTGTGGATATCATTAGTCACGTTCACGTAAAGGCAACGTGGGAGAAAGAGTTTCTATCTTCATACTAAAAGCTACACCAATATAACCATTCAGCCATATACATTCTAGCATTGGATTTTAAAGTAAAATATGCTAACCCTAATTGTGTATGTCGAGGTGCATGGATCCTTGATGGAATTCTATGTTCAATTTTTTTTTGTTATTTCTACTGTCATGTATGCTTATGAATGTCATAACTTAGTTATGAATTCCAACAGGCGGGCGCGAGATGATCGACAGAAAAAGGAGAGAAAGATGAGGAAAGAGGGGAGACACGACAAAGGACCGATGGAAAAGGAAAGAGATGGATGGAAGAGGAGAAAGACGGTGGTTGCAAGTCTATAGGATGGCTAGGGTTTGGGTAGGAGAGAGAGTGGGAGAAAGAAACTAGAGAGAGATAATTGAAGAGAGAGAAATAATTAAAAAAATTAAATGAAAAAATTAAATTTATATAAAAATTAATGTAGCATTTTTAAAAATATAGTTTCAAATATGTGACATTTTTAAAAACCAAACATAAAACCTGTTATTTTTGTAGAATTGAAACATTAACTGTTATTTTTGAAAACTGTGGCCAAAAAATAGATAGCTCATATAATTAATTAGTTTTAACAATATTCTGAGAAAAAGAAAGCAAAATCCAGCCCATGACTCCCTTTTGGTAAGAAGAAAATCCTAGCCACCACCTTAATCAAACACCAATATTCTCGTCTTCACCGCCACTATGTCTCCACCATCCTCTTCTTCTTCAATCCATCTTCAAGTGCATCTTCTAATGATTGTGTCCTTTGACTCGACCCAATCCCCAATATCTAATCCTTTATCAGTTCAAGCAGATCGGTTCTCTCCATATCGTGTTCTCTGTAAGTGACCTCAAGCATGATTCGAACGTCATTGTGAAGTGGAGAATGGTGTTCAAAGCTTTTGGATCTTGTGGCACAACGACGATCGTGATGGAAATTATGGAGGTGGGCTGAAGATAAGAATAGTGGTTTATTATTTGTTATTTCAATGGCGTTTGGAGGGGATTTTGGGGTGGTTAGGAGTGGTGTTGGTGGTCTGCTCGGACAGTTGTGGCGGTGGAGATGGTGATGGTCGGAGGAAATTTTTAACCACAAAAATTAGAGAGTTGAAATGATGATAGGGATAGAATTACGAATATAAAAAATTGTTAAGAATATTCACTTTTCACACGTGGGCTTCATTCTGTGTAGGTTTGGAATTGTAATGCTTAGCTCTATGCTAAAAGTATTTTGTGGAATTAGAATTTCACAAACCAAACAAGAGCATATGCATTCTGCATGGAATTCCTATTCCATTCCATGGTAAAGATGTCAACCAAACATGTTGTACGTTGTTTCGTGATCGACCTCTAGCAAGCATACTAGAATCGATGTAGTTTTACTTGGAGGTATTCCAAGTATATCGAACCCAAGGGAACAAGTACTCAATGTGATTAATTCTTAAAAGAAAAGCAATAGATAAAATGATTGGGTTTTTGGGATTTTGTAAAATAAAGCGAGCAATTTGTAATAATGACGATTAACAATTAATGACTAAAGCATTAGGACTATTGAGAATTCAATTGAAGACTCCTATTTGCTATTAATGAATTGAGTTTTGGGAATGAGTGTTCTCTCCACCAAGCCAGCCTAAAGTCTCTCTCAAGTTCATTTAGGCCAGACATACATTTAGTAAAAGGGTCTTCTCGGTCTCAATTAGCTAAATGAGGTTCATTAAGCCATTGGGAAATTTCATAGAACATCTTATGGGTCTAGGTATATCTCTATCCTAAACCACACAAGTTTAATACAAGTTGACCTCTCCTAGCCTTCATCTTTCAATCCATCAACTAGGATTATCTAAACTACCATCAAGGTGATCAATCTCAACAATAGTCAATTAAACCAAATCAATTCCAATGGGCAAACATCAAATTAAGAACATAAATCACAACACCCATTAATAAATCTTTAAATATTGAACATAAAACACAATAAACATTCATTAATAAGCAAATATTCATCAATAGCTTACATCTCTAAGTCCTAACAAGAGATTTTAAGCTACCATAATTAAAGAAAATACAATAAAACAATAAAAGCAAACATAAAACATCATATTCAAATACTAATGTGAAGAAATAGAGGAAGAGTTGATGTGAAGAAGCCTCCTCAAGTTGCCTTCAAGAGTTTCTCAACCTTCAAGCTCCCTCTTTTGTTCTTGCACAAAACCCTAGAAAGCTCTATCTAAAAATTGAAATGACAAAGAGAATGATTTTAGGAGTCACCAAGAATGCCTAAAAGAGCAAGTTTAAGGAGTATTTATATCCCTTTACATGACCTCAAAACCCTACAACTTTTGTCTAAAAAATGCTCCTAAAGATGCCTTTGGTCCCCAAAATTTTGGAGTCTTCCGTCACATGATTTTTTCTTCACTAGCGCGCGTCACGGCCGTGACATTGTTCACCCACGGCCGAGACGATTTTTGGCAATGAACAGTAAAAGTGAACAATACCCCCTTTATGAACAGTGTCACGACCGTGACGAGTTTCTGCCCAAAATGAGAAATGAACGGTGTCTGTAAATAGTGTCGTGAACAGTTATTATTTCTCCATTTATTGCTCAACTTTGGTGACTTCCACTTGTGCACGTTTTGGCCACATTTCGCTCCTCATTTATTTCCACCTCTTTTGGACTCTTGAATCATCAAATCTTCATGCTTTTTCTCGCATTTTTAATCCAAATTCATGCAATTCAAATCAAACCTACAAAATACAATAATTATATAAATACCATAATAAATGTTCAATTGTAGGACCAAAATGCTAGAAATCTTTGCCAATTATATATGCAATTTTAGCATACATCACCTAAATTTGCTATTTATTTTATCTCTCTTCTCTACCTTTCTAACCCATTTGAGCTATACACTTGCAAATATATTTATGGGTTTGGGCTTAATGTTAAATCTATGTTTTGGGAACACAATTTATAATAATCAAAGTATTTGATTGAGCATAAATAGGCTTTCTTGTTGAGTCTTAGAAAAACAAGAGTGGTTGCTAGTGAGCCTTAGAAAACTAAAGTTTCGGTTTCCTAGTTGAGCCCGTAAAAACTAGAGGTTTGGTTTTCTTGTTTTGTCCTTAAAACAAGGTGAACGGTTTTCTAGCTCAGCCTGTAAAAACTAGGGATTCGGTTTTCTTTTTGAGCCCGTAAAAATAAAGTGTAACAGTTTTCTTATTGATCCCGCAAAAACAAGGTGTAACAGTTTCCCTCCACCCGCAAGTGAGGAGATAGTGAAAAGCTTAAGTGAAACTTATGTAGTGGACGTAGGCATGTTTGACCGAACCACTATAAATATGGTTTTGCTCTCTTCCCTTACTCTCTCATATTTGCTTGCCTTGTATTGCATTTGATTTATATTGTTGTGTGTGGATTAGATCTTTAGAGCTTTCACATTTAACTTTGACATTGATTTCAAAAGAACTTTGTTATTTGTTTTGATTTGCAAAGTACTTTCAACAAAGTTTTTAAATTGCTAAATATTCAACTCACCCCCTTCCCTCTTGGATAGTCATTTCTTATTGAGACCAGGACTTTCAAAACACTCCATTAATATTTTATCTTTGGACAACAATATTAACTTGTAAGTGATATCTTGGTGCAACAATCAAACACTGACAATAAAAACATGTCAAATAATAAATCTTCCTTTGAGCCGGTTTATTATTCACATGTAAAACCAAATAATCATCACGTGTTTATTACCACAAACATACATGCAATTTTGTTAAACACTAACCTTCTTTTGGGCCGGTCAATATTCACATAGGTTACATGTACACAACCTTTTATATTTCGAAATAAATCAATTTCCATCAGAGAGGCCACTTAGGTGACATGTTGCTTCCATTAATTCATCTCAAAATATATATACCTTGCCAATATTCGAATTTATAATTATAACCAAATTAATCTTAAAATAATAATAATAATATTATTATTATTATAAAAAATCCGAATCCAGTGCCAACAAAACGTCCAATTATGATAAACATAATCAACAATTGCACCATATTTAGAATGACATAACACTGTATCAAAAATGCGTTGATGTCGTAACATTATTCCAAATATAATGAAGCTAACAATGATGACTCAACCATATGCACACCGCTATTTACCAGACAATGAACATTCAAATTATTAATCTTTTCTTGCCCAATAAAGAATTGCTTAAGAATGTTAATGGCAAGTAAAACAATATACTGAATCCACGTTATAAAGCAGCAGCCATAAAAATTACCCCAAGAATAAATTGCAAGACTTAGTTCATATAATCACTTGCACCAACAAAAGCAAATCAATATGTCCGAAACAGAAATTCAAGCTGAATAATCATAGATCAAAAAACAGTTTGAATCTTAATGATTTAACATGAAGAGTGGCTCTGATATTATTTGTTAGACCATAACTTTTGGTGAAAACCATCACCTATAAACCTTAGATCGCATCTTCATGTCAAATTACTAAGAAACTATAAATAAAATATGCGGAAGCATGCCTTAATTCATAAAGCAATAGTTGTCTGAAGCAGTGCGGTTGGCCTTCTAGGTCAACAAGTTTTCTTTAGAGAACCCTTTGATTTTTCTTTAAGCTCTCTCTATGATGATGAGATGTCAAAAAAAGAAGAATCAAACTTATAACTTAGGGACCATAACCACATATTTATAGAGACAACAAATCTTAATGTTACCTCTACGTAATTCCAATTTTGTCCATCATAAAATTGGGAAATTACCTTGGTATCTACACATTAAAGGCCCACATCCTATTTGATACATTAAAGTCCAGATTAACCAAACCTTACTAGATAACTTTTAATTGGACTTAACCTTTTAGACAGTCCACAATTATTAATATACAAGCCCAATGTTGGATTAAAGATCCAACATTGCAAAGTCTGATTTGTGCATTTTAGTAAACTTGTGCATGCATTCTCATCCCATTATGTGTGCAGAGCCGTTATTCGTCTCCAGACAACAAAGTTGCCTTGTTTGTGTTTGGAGACTCACTCTTTGACTTTGGCAACAATAATTACCTCGAAAATACTATTATACGTGCTGATTATTATCCATATGGAGAAACATATTTTCACCATCCTACCGGGAGGTTTACAGATGGCCGAATTATTCCAGATTTTTTTAGTAATATGTTTGTATATTTTTTTTATAAGTCGTTTTATTTGCTTCTGTTGAAAATCAAACTCACAACCTCTTATTGTCAATGAGTTACAAGTCCATTGGTGCATTTGTCAATTATTTTTCTTTAAATTTTTTAATAAGAAATGAAATGTTAAAATTTATTGTTGCCTCTTTGTTTCAGCTGAGTATGCAAAGTTACCCTTAATTCCTCCATATCTACAACCTGGAAATCATCAATTTACATATGGATCTAACTCCGCCTCATCAGGAGCTGGTGCTCTTAAGGAAACCAAGCCTGAAATGGTATATATCCTAAGCTTTTGTTTATAGTCTAAAATCTTTTAATTAATTAGTACACAATGCTTGGTTGTTTACTTTGCTATCGTAAATCCAACTCTCAATTCCCTAGATACCCTTATCCAACCATTTGGCTGCAATAATCGCATTGTTCTTCTACTATGTACGTTTTATATTGTTTCTATTGTTTTAACTATGCAGGTGGTTGACCTTGGGACTCAACTGATTTATTTCAAGAATGTAGAGAAGAAACTAAGAGAGAAATTAGGAGATGCAGAAACTAAGAAATTGTTGTCTAAAGCTATTTACTTGTTCAATGTTGGAATCAATGACTACGTGGTCCGTGTGACCAACTCCACTATACTTCAATCATCAACCAGTGAAGAGTATGTTGGAATGGTGATCTGTAACTTCACAGCCGTGATCAAAGTAATTAGATGGAATAATTTAAATATTTCTTATTTTATGCCATTATTTTTTTAACTTGGTTTAGAATTTAACACATTTTTAAGTTGGTGTTTTAGGGAATATATAAAAGTGGAGGAAGGAAATTCGGATTCCTCAATATACCTTCTCTAACTCGTTCACCAATTGTTAGATCGGCCTTCCCTGAGGCGTCATCTTCAGAATTGTCAGAGCTCGCAAACCTGCATAACAAAGCATTTTCCAAAGCTATCTAAGAGCTAAAGAGACAACTTCGAAGATTCAAATATTCAATATTTGATTTCTACACTACAGTAGATGATTTACTTGCCTATCCTTCAAAATATTGTATGCCTTATTAAAAAACTTGCTGCATATATGCGTCAATTTTAATTTCTTGTGTTATACCTAACAAAATGGGGTTTAATTTGTCTACAAATAATTATTTTAATAGGTTTCAAGGAGGCAGAAGTGGCATGTTGTGGGTCTGGTAAATACAGAGGAGTCTTGAACTGTGGAGTAGGTGAATACGAGTTATGTAAAAATGTTAAAGATTATGTGTTCTTTGATGGTGGTCATCTAACAGGAAAGGCATACGGTCAGATTGCAAAACTAATGTGGAGTGGCAGCTCTGATGTTGTAAGGCCATATAATCTTCAAACACTAATCAAGGTATAATG
>CAODLS010344271.1:0-28412 GCA_948243855.1 Flueggea neowawraea
TGCTTATCAATGCATGGATAATCACCATTATCAAAGGACTAAATCTCAAGATACTGCAAATTTTGCTGCGGCTAATAATTTAGCTAGAAAATTTTACACCGTATATGTTTACTCTCATATTTAAACCAATAAGAATATTCATTTGTGAAAAAAAGACAAAAACGGATGTCTGCTATCATTTTGTATCAACGAGTTTACAGTCATAGCCTAACTTCATTTTATCTGGCATTTACACAGAAAATATATAAACAAATGTGGCATGTCAGCAGGACAAATCAAACTTACAATTGACGGTAACACGTTGACATAATGCAAATTTTGCGCAGCCAACTTCAGCTTCTCATTGATTGGACGACCATCCACCAGCAGCAGTTTCTTGGTTTCCTCAATTAGTTTCATGTAATTGACAATGTTTTTAGTTTTATGTGTAGGGATCTCCATATCATCAAAAACCAGAAGCTGTTCAATTGCACATATTCCATCAGTTAAGATAATAGCCCAATATATGCATTAAAAAAACAGATAGTTAATATGAATGCAATTACTAAGTTTGTTCACAAATCTTACGACATCAATAGCACAATTGAACAATGGAAACTAGGAAAATTTGATTGGCAAAAATAAACTGAGAAATATAAGTCATATTTCAAAGACTTCAATATATATGCAGTCCAAAAGCAGGGGAAAAAGGAACAAAAACTTCATGTTAAAACAAAGTTGAGAGATGTAATTATACTTGCCTTGCCTTCTGCTGCACGAGCGGTCAATGCAATCTTCAAGCCTAGCCACCTAACCTTCCTATTTAATTTAAAAGCATGACTCCATGGCTTAGGGCCATGCATAATAGCACCTCCTCGAAACTGTTATGCAGCCATCAAATTTAATAACTGTCACCACTATCAAAGAAATAATATCAAAAACAAACTACTAATCAGCACATCAAAATATTTAATACCTGAGGACCACGTAATGTCCCATGTCTTGCTCGACCAGTGCCCTTTTGTCGATAAGGCTTTTTCCCAGTTCCACTAACCTCGCTTATCGTTTTTGTGGAATGCGTTCCCTGAGAACAATGCAATTGCCTTAATGCAAAGAAGTTCTCTAATAACTACATGTTCATGGATTTATGAAAGCTAATATTGAGAAAATCTACAAGCAGCATAGCTTTCTACGCAATAAATGGAATGAAGGCCATGGCAGTTAATGATTTCCTTACAACTTTCCAATAAAATGATAATCAACGAAATGCAAACTACGGGAAATTAGTTCTTTATAATTTCTCTTCCCATCAATATAATTCAACATACAAATTAAACTCCATCAAATTTGCACATTTCTGATGTTTGAGATGTAACCTGTTGTCGTTTTGCAAGCTGCCATCTCACAACACGATGGATGATATCCTTCCGGATAGGAACATCAAAAACATCCCCAGCCAAAACCATGAAGCCCTTGTCCTTATTGTGAAAATTTGTCACTGGAATTACAAGGGCCTGATTAAAGTCCTGCACCAAAAGATCATATTATACAAAGTAAATGTATTAAATGTATAACTATGTCAAACTCAACCAATTCCAAGACAGTTACCATTGCCTCATGGCTAAGTTACATGGCATTCTTCAGTTATATGATGACTAAAGGAAATAGAAATTTGGTATGCATAGTGCAAACCAATGACCAATTCACTTACATGTGGAATTAGATGGTTCACTATTGGCCAAGCTGTTTGTGTGCATTGATACTAAACAGCAGTAACATGCCATATTTTAATTAAACTGACAAAAATAAAAATAAATATATGTAATGCTGCTATTTAATTTTGCAAGGCCAACACTTAGTCATATTTTATACATCCACCAAATTTTCATCAAGTATGCATACAATTCTCTGCTATTTGTTTCTTATTTTTGTGTTCTTTCACTAAACAGATACAAATGAATGAAATGAACAATAAAATTACATAAATACAGAGTCCAAACTCATCAGGTTGGTTGCAGCAAGACCAATTGAAGATGAAAACGATTACTGTAACTTTTTTTTTTCCATAGATTGACGAAGATACATTTACCAAACTGTTTTCCCTAAAAAATTATTTTAAAATGTGTATATATTAGCTTGCAACCTTCAGTTGTTAAGAAGAGCAATCAAATTTTCAGGAGTTTAAAAATTTAATCTTGAAAAAAAGTGACAATGTCGCTGCTGTTGTAGTAAGCCAGTGATTTTTCTTTCCATTTTTTAAACGTATACCACTCTAACCAGCCCTTGATTCTCATCCAAACAAACATGAAAGAAAATATCATCTTTTCCAATTTCAATTTCCTTTCACTTTCTTTACTCCCAATACTTTTCTTCTGTCGGCAAAACGGGATAACATAATTTGTTATATTCTAGATAAGAAAGACAAAAATCAACAATATCCATTTACTCTAGAAAACTTTGCAACATCTGCACATTAGAATACCAGAAAAAACAATTCTAACTCTCCCCGTACCAATTTTACGGTCAGGTGTCAGCACCGTTTTCTTCGTCGACAGTAAGTGAGAGGGAATTTCACTGCCACTTGATTCGGAATTTACGACGGATGTTGAAAACGTCCTGACCTACAATTTGTCACAATGTAGATAAAAAGAATCAATCGAAGTAAAAACATTTTAAAATTCGATTAATTAATCTGTGGCACCGTCGAACATATTATCAACAACGGAACTAAAATAGCTATTTCCATAAAAATTGATTAATTAATCAATAAACTGAAACAATACCTCATTTAACAGAGTAAATTTATATGAGCAATTTGGATCTCCGATTTCGTGACGGCTATCGAGTCTTGAAACTGAAAATAAAGAAACAGTTATCGACTTGAAAGAGCAAAATTAACAACAATGTACTCGTCAACACATATGCATTCACGGAGAGAAAGAGAGTGAGTACCGTAAGTCGAGAAGGAGCGGAAGTCTACATCGACGGCTCTGTTGGTTGGGGACTTGGAGGTAGAGGAAATCAATTGACTATTTAATAGGAACAGTCGCTCCATGGCTGAGGTTCGGCTTAGGGCTTTAGTCGCCATTTTCGTTTGGGTTTTACAACGGAGACAGGTATCAGTGCAAGTTCAAGCTGCACAGCGGTCGAAAAGCCACGATACATACCGATTGCAGTATCTGGAGCGAAATTATTGAACGATAAGTCGTTTAAGATTGAAAATTATGGATCCGAATTCATTAGGCCGGGCCGATAAATTGAATCAAAGCTTATTAGTCCGAATCCATTAAAACAAAAAATAAATAAACAACTACCTTGAATAAAATGTGGTCGATACCGAGCTGGAGATCCTTAAACCCGTCGTGGTCCATATTAGCATCGAGAATCTTCCGCAAGTCGTCGTCGATCTCCGGAAACCTTGGCGACGGGGCCATTGCCTCCGGCGTCGACCTCCGCCTCCACCTTTTTCTGCTATTAAAGCAGAAGAAACCTGACGAAAAGTAGTGACAGCGAATCAAGGAGGACGTGTCAACAGCTCCAATGAAAATATGAAATATCAGTACAGATCTAACCTGGTACGGAGTGACGAATGTACAGCTCCAATGAAAACTAGTTTTTTTTCTTTAATTTTTTGCATTTATTAATTAAAATACTAATTTAGAGGTTAATATTGCAACGTGACGTAAGTGTATCAATATGTTGAATAAGAAAAATTATTATAATTTTGAAATTAGAATTTTATTATGTTTGAGGTTTGGGTGGGTGTTGTCGCTGTTCTTGTTTTTCTTTTGGATTTATTTGTTTTGTTTTTGTTATTTCATATTTGTTGCCGTGAAATTATTTGGATTTTTCATGATTGATCTCTTCAAAAAGTTCTTGTGGATATAATTATTGGTTCTGGAAAAGATTTAAGGAAATTAATTTCAAAGTATTTTAAATTTATTTCAATTAGTAGGTCAAATATCATATTTTTTAAATTAATAAATTAATCTTTTATACATATTTTTAATTAACGAGATTAATAAAAAAAATAAAATGGCCTAGTCATCTTTTCTTAAAAATCAAAACCCAACTTCACACCAAACTCTAATCCTCTCTTTTTCTCTCTTGCCTCTCTCTTCTTCACCTTCACCCACCGCCTCTCACTTTCTCGTCCTCATCCACTGATCACTGTCTCTCTCTTCCTCAACCTCACTCTCGCCTCTCTCTTCCTCACCACCAAAGTTTTCTTGTTCTTCTTCAAGTTGTGCTTCAACGCTGACATCACAACGGGAATGTCAGTGAGGACAATATTGGTGAGAATAAAAAGGTGGAGCCTCATTCCTGTGCTGTCACATCCTGCATTGAGCTCGATTGCGCGACGACGATGAGAGGTGAAGTCGAAGAGGGAGTAGTAATAGGGTTAGCGACAACAGAGATGGATGACGATGGGGTACTTGGAGTTCAAGAGCATTGATGGTTGCTTCGTTGGTGGCGGTGACGATAGGGTTAGGGTTTCAATTGCAGGTTTCTTAGGATTTTCAGTTATGAATTTTTGTGGGTTTTCCCTCAGAGGATGTGAAGTGTTTTTTTTATGCGGGTTCCAACCTCGGAGTCTTCGGTGGTGATGAAGGATTTGTGATATAGGTTTTGGTTGGAGGTGGGTTTGCGATGTCTTGATTGCAAATGAAGGGCCTTGATTTTCGTTGTGGAGATGGTGTTTCCCACAAATGGGAAGAAGAGAGGATGCTCTTTCGAGAACCCAGAACCCTCTTGACTAGAGTTACATGCATAGGTCAAATGGGAGTGAAGACCAAGAAACAGGGGAGATATGTGAAGCTTTAAGAACATTCGGAGCTAATTGAACATTCGGTTTATTTTGCTATTTCCTTGAAATTTTCAGCCTGTGATCTAGCTAGAAGTTACTTGCTAATGTTCTTTTTCTGTTTTGAAGGAATTTAATGTCTCATCTTACTGTAATGAACTTATGATTCATCTCATGACACATATTATGAGTTTTTGGTTGCATCTGCTTGTTTAATGTGCTTTTATTTTCTATGTGCTATGAATTAAACGAGATTTTTAACTAATAATTGTAGCATTGATTCTCGTTGGAGGTTTTGGAAATTTGAAGATTAAATGGCTTTTGAAGCTGCTTAACTTGAGTGAGGTTGATTTAAGAAACATGTTAAGATGGAATTGGCTTTTGTTGGAATGTTCTAGTGATGACTGATTCAATGAAGCAAAATTGTTAAAGCTAAAGTTTTTAGAACCTTTAAACAGATTTCATTTAATTTTGTTGAAGCAAATTGTGAGAGCAAAGGTATTTTTGTATTTAAAATCTCATTTTAAAAGAATCACTCAACACGTCAGCAATTTTCTCATAGATCAATAACAAATCACTAACAGAATGACTTAAATGCAACCGATTTTAAACTTCAAGGATATGTATGAAATATTTTAAAAACACGAAGATTGACCTACTAATTAGGACAAACTTGAGGAACTCAGAAATTAATTTCCTAAAGATTTATCATCAAAGCTTAATTAATTTAATCTTGAATACAAAAGGATACCAAACTTCATGATTACCAGTTGGAAAAATCACACTTTTATTAGAAAAATAAATATTGAATTTGACAAATATCATCAAAGCTTTTAACTATAAAAAATGCTAGAAATAATAAATACAATCTTAAAAATGTCATTTTCGTGAGAAATAGCAATATTTTCGTCTAGCCAAAAACATTTGACTTTCTAGAAGGTTTACAAAAATGTTCAAAAGCGAGTTCACAATTTTTTATAAGTAATTTGATTTAATGATTTTTTGGTGTAGTAATGTTTTAAAATTAAACTGAATTATTTGTATATATATGTATTCAACATACATTATATTTACAAATTTTAATTTATTTAATGGTAATTAATTTAATATACAGAAGTGTACAAAAATCTACAATGGTCTACAAAATCTTCAAAAATCTATAAAAAGTCGTCAAATATCTACAAAAGATAAAATGGTCTACAAGAGTCTACACAATATAAAGTTCAGGGGTACAAAGTTGTATGTGTCATATTCGTCGCCAAGACAATGGGCGAGAGAACGAGACAGAGAGATGAATGGTGAGAGAGACAAATAGAACGGAATTTCACAAGTCAAGGGACTAATACTAAAATTTTGCAAGTTCAAGCACTGATTTTATATTATTTGGAGAACTTCGGGGACTGATAGAATTTTTTTTCACATGCACATCTTCAGGCGCAATTAGGATTTCAATACCCTTGATGTCGCCGCCGTCATAACTAAACAACACATCTTTTTGTCTCTTCAAAATCTTTATCGATGACAATCTTCCTCGGAGTGGTGTTTGTTTGAGAGGTCAAGAAATGAAGAGATCTCCATCGTCTATGGCATCTAATCTCCGTCGACGGAGGTGACCGAAAGAAGCGAAATAGAGTCAGTCACTTCGCATCGAGATCTCAGATCAACTTTGCGGCGGCTCATTCTCTCTCTCTAGTTTCGCATAACAGGCAGCAGAAGAAGAGGCTCTAGAAAAGGAGAATGAGACGCAACGGACATAGGCGGAGGAGAAGGAGGAGTTGTGGAGGAGACGACCTAATGACAGAGGAGAAGAAGTAATGGAAGATGGAAATGATGACAGAGAAGAAGGAAGAAGAATGTTGGTCAAAAAAGAGAGAGGGCGGTTAGGGTTTAGGGAAAGAGAGAGGAAAAGAGAGATACAAGGAGAAAGAAAATCAGGAGAAAATTGGGTTTTATCTGACTGAATCTGACATTTTTAAGAATCAAAATTAAAAAAAAAGTGGCATACAGAAAATTTGAACTTAAAAATGTGTTATTCAACTAATTATCAAACTATAAGTAACTTTTGTCAAAATCTAAATTTTAATTATGACACTCCGCATAATTAACTCTTAGACATAAAATCATATATTTGGTATTTTTTTGAATTATTTATTTATAAAATAAATTTTATGTTTGAAATAAGTAACAATTCTTGTTGATAAGTTGTATAACAAATTAATTAAAACATAATAGTTTTTGATGTGATATGGATCGAGGCCCATTAAACTCGTTAAGATCCATAAAGTCCAACACAAGGCCCAAAAGGAAGCCCATAAAGATGCACACCTAAAGCCCACAAAGAGAGATCCATCTTCTAGAAAGAATTTGTCAAATATGTTCATTTCGTCAAATACTCTATCCATACATTTGAATTTCAAGGGAAATTCTCCTACGCCTGTTGAAAGAGTCTGAGCGTCGTCGTGTCTCTGATCAGAGAAGGGGCTCGTCGGCACCGCCAAGAGGACACTCATCCGCCAACGCTAGCATTCGTTGTCGTTCATCAGCTTGTTGTCCACTGGAAGAGAAGCCCGTCTCCTCAAAGAAGAAATCTGCCATCGTTGTTGTAGACTTGAGTCCACCATTTTTCGCTGTCTTGGTCAGGGGAAGGGCTCGTCGGCACTGCCAAAATTCGTCAAGCCTCAAGTCGGAATCCACCGTCACCATCTCGAGCTAGTGAGGTGCCACATATCTGCTGGAATCTGACAATTCTTTTGGTAACTTCTTCCCTTTTCACTTCTTTCTTTGTCTTTTTAGGCTACTGATTTTCCTTCTTGAACAATTTCAATTAGTTTGATTGCTGAACTCTGCTATACTGAAACCAGAATTAATTATTCGACCTTGATTTTTTGCTGTTGAATGTTGAAAAACAAATGAATGGGCAAAAAAGAGGAAATGATGTCGAAATTTCTTTTCTTCTGTTTATTCCCTGAAATTCAGCTATAATATCTTGCTATTGACTTTCATTCTTTGTGTCTTCCAGTTTAAGAACTATAGGATCATATGAGTTTTACAACTCAAACATAACTAAGAAGAAATCTTTTGAAGGACTCAACAACCAATAAATTCAATAAAAACAAGTAATTTTCCTCGTTTATATGCCTGAGCTTTGCCTTTGTGATTTGTGAATTGTTACTGGCACATATTCGAAACAATGGGAAAACTAAAATTTAGGGGAAGTGCTGTAAAATTTTCTAGAAACCTGATTGATTTACTTTCCCCTCTACTGCTAGGAAGGTCACGCTCAAAGAAGAAATCTTGTGAAGAAACACAAGACAAAAATTCTTGAGCCCTACTCCCTGGATTGTTTTCAATGTATAACTTTATTTCTTCTTTTGATAATTTCAATGGCCACAAAGCCTACTAAGAAAACCCATGGTCTTGACATGTGTTTTTTTATTGCTTTGTAGATAAAAAAACCATGCAAGAACCAAGAAAAATTTGTAGTCCTTTTTTGGTTTACAGTTAAACCATCCAAGAGCTGAAGAGTACCAAAGAGGAAAAGAATAGTCCTACTACAGAAGCATGAATCATTATAGGATTCTTAAGTCTAATGTAGGATGACATTTGTATTGTATGACAAGAAATAAATAAGAAATGGCCTGAGGCCAATTTCCAATTGCTTCCCTCTTGCTTCATTTTATTTTTTTTACTGGTGTGGTTTGCAAAATGGCCAAAGAACAACATTGCAGGTTCATGATCTTTGAACTGATTTTATTTTATTCTCTTGTAGGCCATAAAGGGCCTACGATTCTGCAGATATTGAATAGATAACAAAATGTTCATTGGCTCCCAGTCTTATCTGTTCAAAAGAAACTATAGTGGCCACGGAGGGATAAGAATTTTTTTTGACATTTTTGGAAATTCTGATATTCAAACTCTCCTGCAATTCTTGAACTCCCTAGACCATTTTTTTTCTTTTCCAGTTTACAACATCACTATCTTCTTCCTTTCTCCCGACCAAACATCACAACCTGCATACATCCTTCTTCTTGCATTTTTTTCTCTTACATGCTACTGTTGTTATCTTCTCCAAAATTGTTGGAACCCAAAAAAAAAAGCAACTTGCATGTTGGATATTTTTTGGTTTATGCTTTGGTCGTGTTTGGAGAGTGTAAGCGACTTGAAATGAAAAAGAGAAATCAACACCAAGAATTTAGAGTGATTCAGTCAACCTTACTTATGTCCACTACTTAAGTCTCATCACTTAGATTTTTTACTATAACGGTGATTTATTTCAACTCAATTCAACAAATTCAATACAACGAGGTTGATTGCGGCTCAACATCTCTAAGGCCTACATAATGTTATTTTCTTTAGGTTCACAACAAACCTCTACAATGATGTTTTCTATAGGCTTACAACAACTTTTTTTATAATCTCAAAATGTATACAAAGATGAATACAAATAATGAAGCTTTATGCTAGAGTTGAATTTATGAGATTGATGTTTGAACTTTGGTCTCTATCTTGATTTGGTGTTCTTGATGATTGAATTTGATAGGAGTTTTGGCACAATAATTTATAATGTTGTTCAACACATTCTTAGCCCTTTCTTAATGTATTTATAGCCTCTACAAGTAATAATGATCGTTGGTGGAGATAAAATAGCTGTTGGAATGCATTTATAGCTGTTGCAGCATTCTGGACCAAAACGTTACTCGAGTGAGGACTCTTAATTACTCAAGTGGGCTGATACATGGATTACTCGAGTGAGCTAAAACTTGTTACTCGAGTGAGATGAGGCATGGATTACTCGAGTAAGATAAAACTGTTTACTCGAGTGAGATAGTTAAAACCGCAGCACTTGGAGCTTTTCTTTACTTAAGTGACACTTTGATTTACTCAAGTAAGTCGATAACGATCATGTTTAAATGTTTAAGAATCCAACTTAATTTTGTTCATCATTAAAATATAAACAGATCTTAATGTTGATCACACATGATCTAACACTACGTCATCTTCAAAACCTATACCCTTCACAAAAGTCACCAGTCCTCTTGGTCTCGACAAACACTGCCTTGAATCTTCTTCTTATTTTTAATTGTCTCTCTTTTCTCTTATTTTTTTAAAATCATAGTCTCTTTTGGTCAGTAGAAAAACTACGGTCTGCTGCATCTTTTTTTTCTCTAGATAGACGGTAGTTGCAGCCATTACCACCATCTCCAACAAACTTATTCACCCATCAATCTCCTGCATGATAGGAGAGATCATCGGCCTTATCGACGGCCTGATATGCTTGGTAGTTATGAGAAAATTGTATTATTTTTTGCCCCCGATAACTTCTTGTCTTTTCTTTTGGAGGATGCTTTCAAAATTCTTTGGTCCTATTGGGTCTTTCTTGATTTTCTTGAAAACATTCTCCACTGCACTACATGCATTCTCAAAAAGAACAAATAACTTGTAAGGAATAATACAAGAATAATTAATTGGAATATTTTCTATGCAAAAAGCATGAAAATTTTCAACCAAACCTTTTACTTCAATACCACTTATAGACTTTTTATCTTCAACTACTTTCTCCTTAAGTTTGGAGTTTGGCCTCTTCATTTCTGTACTTCTCTCGGTCTTCTAGTTGGGTTGCTATCTTCTCTACCAACCTTTTTCTTTGATCCCTTCTCTTTTGGGAATGAGTCAAATCCTTTGGGATTTCATTATGGTGAGTTACCTGCCATTTGTTAAGAATAGAGGTAAGAACAAACCTAGGTTGATTTCTTTGAAATTTGGGTACCTCCCATTCAGGATCCTGCCCTCTTGATCTTTCCTTCTCTTGGACTTGTTGAATTCTGGTTTACTTCTTCATCCATACCTTATTAACTCGTTTTTGAAATGATAGGTGAAGTCCTATGTGGGATAAGAACTGTCTTCTTCACCATACATGCCTCCCAAGCCGGAAAAAAGTATTTTTTAGGCTCGTTAGCTCTTGGTTGGGTGTCTTTTTGTTTATCTAAAACCTCTTGGGTCTCTACCATTGTTTTGTACAAGGTTTCCCAAATCTTGTTGCCTTTTCTTTTTTTTCACATATTTTGTTCTTTCTTTCTTTTTTTTTTTTCAATGACATTCGCATAAACATAACACAATTATAAAATCTGGGCAGCATTGTGAATTTAACAACATAAGCTCAAATCATATCCAAATGTGACAATTCAACCATTATTCATAACATCAAAAAATAAGATGAAATTTGGCATGCATTACTAATAAATACTCTCAACTCAGGATGCAACGGTATAGGTTTAACAAGGTAAATGGAATTGGTTAATAGCTATTTAAACAAAGAAAAAGGCTAAAGCTCAAAAGGGGTTTTCTAGGGATTAATTAGACAAGATAGATAAACAAAGAAAAGGGATAAAATAAGGTGTTAAACGAACAATGCCTCTTGTCATCCCAGTGGCTCAATTCTAAAATAAAAGTGGTTTCGAAACGCAACTCATGTCAAGCTCTAGAAGTGTACTATCAAAATTAACTAATTCACACAACAATAAAATTCAGTCTCAAATTCCTCACAAGTATTGTGTGAATTTACTACTCCTTTGGTTCTAGTATTGAGAGTTGTTCACTCCTAATTTTAAGATACATAGGAATCTAAGTTTTTACCAGATTGGTTCTTAAAAAGATCAATAAATTCAATCAATTTTTTTTTCAAAAATTTTACATTATCAAAGCCCAGTAACAAACATGGATTGAAATGTAAAAATAGAGATAAAACAATGCACATGTAAACACAATCCTAAATGCAACATAACAGGTTATGTCAGGCCCTCACAGTAACATACTGAAACTAACACATAAACAAAATGCAAAAAAAGGCGATTGAATACATAAAAACATAAACAAATAGTCACAAATAAATCCAAGAAAAACAGAAAATCAAACGAATCCCTCCCCACACTTAAATCTAATATTGTCCTTAATGTTATGAAAAAAATAGTAAGATAAAGAGTAGAGAGGAAAGAAAAACTTCTCTAAATCAAGGAAATGTTGCTAGAGCAGTGGTGCTTGATTGATTATTGGCATTGAGAACTTGAACTTCAGTGTGAAAGGTGGTGGCAATAATGAAGGATTGGAGAGAGACAAGAGAGGGAGAGGAAGACAAGAAATTAGGGATTTTGACAATTTTTGTTGACTATGATGTTAAAATAACCTCCTTGTGGTTGTTTCACATGAAAATTAACCAAAATGGCCCTCTTTTAGCTGAAGAGCTTTTAAGGCACGCTAAAATTACATAGTTTTGGCCAGTCTTCCACCAAAAATTGAAAACTTGCAAGAAGCAACCCCTCCCCACACTTAAATATAGCCATATCAACCTGGAATCATGGAAAGTGTCATAGAAAGCCTCTAAATAATGAAACATAACCATTAAAACAAGAAACACTTGGCAAAAAAAAGGAGTAGTTGTCAGGAAGGCAAAACTAAAATTGAAACAAACCGAAAAGAAACAACGAAATAAAATAAATGAGACAAAAATTAGCTGAGGTTGCCTCCCAAGAAGCCCTTCTTTAATATCTTTTGAGATGGGTTGAACCTGTTGGATCGTCGAGGTGGATTACCTCTACAGTATATGGCTCGAATCCTTCATAAAAAGGTTTCAATCGATGACCATTGACTTTAAATTTTTTTTCAGTCCCAAAAATCTGAATTTCAACAACACCATGATGAAAAACTTGAGTAACCACAAATGGACCTACCCATTTAAAATGCAACTTACCATCATGGAGTTTCAAAGTTGAGTTGAAAAGTAACACTTTTAGGCCTCCCGAAAATTTTTTGGAGACAATATGTTGATCATGAAATGCCTTCATCTTAGCATTTTGAATGGATGCATTTGAATAGGCATCATTGCGAATTTCCCCAAGCTCTTGCAGCTGCAATTTGCATTGTTGCCCAGCTTCATCCATATTGGTGTTGCATTGTTGTACCACCCAAAATGCCATATGTTCAAGGTCAACAGGAAGATGAAAAGTTTTACCATAAACCATTCGATAGGGAGACATACCTAAAGAATTTTTAAATGCCGTTCGGTATGCCCACGAAACGTCTTCAAGCTTAAAACTCCAATCCTTTTGATTTGGATTAACGGTTCTTTCCACAATTCATTTAATTTTCCTATTAGAAACTTCAGCTTGGCTATTAGTCTCTGGGTGATAAGTTATTGAAGTACGATGAGTAACTCCATACTTTTTGAAGAGGGTCACCACAACTTTGTTGCAAAAATGCGTGCTGCGATCACTAATGATTTTTTTTGGCATACCAAATATGACAAAAATGTTAGACTTGACAAATCCACAACAATTTTAGCATCATTAGTGCACGTGGTTTTTGCCTCCACCCATTTGGAGACATAATCCACAACAAGTAAAATGTATAAATTGCCAAAAGAGGAAGGAAAAGGTTCCATGAAATCAATGCCCCAAATACCAAACACTTCACAAACTAAAATTGGGTTAAGTGGTATTTCATTCCTACGACCTATATTACCTGAGGCTTGGCATTTTTCACAAGATTTACAGAACTAATATGAATCACAAAAAAATTGAGGCCAATAAAGTCCATATTTGATTACCTTTCTCGCTGTCATTTGTGGTCCATAATGCCCTCCACATGTTGCAGAATGACAAAATGTTAAACTGGAAGAAACTTCAGATTCAGAAATGCACCTACGAATGATTTGGTTGGAGCAAAACTTCCACAAGTAAGAGTCATCGCATACATAATACTTGGCATCATTTTTCAAATTAGCACGTTGGGAACTTGTACTACCCTTAGGGAATTCCTTGGAGTGCAGATAATTGACCAGGTCTGCGTACCAAGGATCACGGTAAGGCCTAGACGTATGCACCATATATAAGCCTTCATCTGGAAACTCATCCTTGAGCACAATAGTACTGTCAGCAAGATGTGGCAAACGGCTAAGATGATCTGCAATAGTATTTTCAGCCCCCTTCTTACAATGAATTTTAAGATCAAATTCTTGCAATTGAAGGATCCATCGAACCAGCCGTGTTTTAGCCTATTTTTTGATCATTAAATAGCGAAGTGCAGCGTGATCAGAATACACAATGACCTTGGTTCCCAATAAGTATGAACTGAACTTTTCTAATGTGAAACCCACAACAAGAAGCTCTTTTTCAGTAGTGGAATAATTTATTTGGACACTGTCAATGGTTTGAGAGGCATAATAAATCACATGAGAATCACAACCAATTCTCTGTCCGAGGACAACTCTAATTGCATAATTACTAGCATCACACATTAATTCAAATGGTAAATTCCAGTCCCGAGCTTGTAAAATTAGGGTTGTCATTAATCTCTCCTTTAACATATCAAATGCAAGCATCATCCAACACAAACTCAACATCTTTTTGTAGCAGGCAACTCAAAGGATGGACAATTTTAGAGAAATCTTTTATAAATCTCCTATAAAACCCAGCGTGACCAAGAAAGGAACGTACCTCTCGCACATTCATTGGATAGGGCAACGATTGAATGACATAGATCTTGGATTTATCCACTTCAATGCCTTGAGCTGAAACTATATGACCCAAAATAGTGCCTTGGTCTACCATGAAGTGACATTTTTCATAGTTCAAAACAAGATTAACCTCAATAAACCTCTTCAACACTTTGTTCAAATTATTAAAACATGATGAGAAGGAATAACCATAAACAATAAAGTCATCCATGAACACTTCAATAATATTCTCAACGTAATGAGAGAAAATGCTCACCATACATCTTTGAAAGGTAGCTGGTGCATTACATAGACCAAATGGCATTCGCCTATAGGCAAACGTGCTAAAAGGACATGTGAAGGTGGTCTTCTCTTGATCTTCTGGAGCAACAGGAATCTGATGGAAGCTAGAATATCCATCCAAACAGCAATAGTGTGATTGGCTAGCAAGTCGCTCCAACATTTGATCAATGATTGAAAGAGGGAAGTTATCATTTCTTATAACATAATTAAGCTTTCTATAATTGATACACACCTTCCATCCATTTTGAACTCGAGTAGGAACCAATTCTCCATCTTTGTTAGTAAAACTAGTAATTCCTTTCTTCTTCGGCACTACTTGTGTTGGGCTAATCCATTGACTATCAGAAATAGCATAAATAACCCCAACATCAAAGAGTTTCAAGATATCTTTCTTGACCACTTCCTTTATTGGTGGGTTTAAAACGCCTTTAGGGCTGTCTACAAGGCTTGAAATTGTCCTCCAAAAGAATTCAATGCATGCAAATTGATGGACTCAACCCCTTTATTTCAGCTATTGTCTAACCTATGACTGTTTTGTTATCTTAAAGCACTTGTATAAATTTTTCTTCTTCCACTTCACTTAGTTTATTGGAAACAATCATCGGAAAGTTTCATTATCCTTCAAAAACATGTATTTCAAATGATCAGGGAGAGGCTTCAACTCAATAGTAGGTTGTTGCTCTATGGATGGCTCCAACTTGTTGACAGAACCTTCAAATTGCAACTTTACAATCATCA
This sequence comes from Flueggea neowawraea, assembly GCA_948243855.1. NCBI lineage: Eukaryota > Viridiplantae > Streptophyta > Magnoliopsida > Malpighiales > Phyllanthaceae > Flueggea > Flueggea neowawraea. The sequence goes on from CAODLS010344271.1 coordinate 15,312, forward strand.
TAGGAGCATTCTGCAATGTTTCCAGATCAGATATGTCACCAATCAATGGAGAAAGTAAAACCCAATCTTCATCTGGGTCTTTAAATGTTGACGGATTTAGGCTTCGTGTCAAAGTAACCTGCAAAGAGTCATTATAACACAACTCGGCCAACTTTTAGGTTAGTGGTTAAACAGAATAAATGGAATAAATAGATGAATAATTGTTCACATTTTTCATAGCATCATTAATATTGAACCTAATAACTGTCCCATCAAACTTCATTGTCATTGTACCATCATGTACATCAATTTTAGTTCTAGCAGCCTTTAAGAATGGCCTACCTAACAACAATAATCTGGAATTTGTTGTTCCATCATCTTGCATATCAAGAACATAAAATTCAGCGGGAAACCCCAAATCATTTACCCAAACTAAGACGTCTTCCAACACTCCTTCAGGAAAAAAACAATTGATCTGTCAACAAAGGTTAGTACAACTCCACTTTCTTTCAGTGGACCAACATCCAAAGCAGAATAAATAGACAAAGGTATAACATTTATTAAAGCACCAAGATCACACATGACCTTTTCTATTCCGTAATTACTTATCTTACATGGCATCACAAACATACTTGGGTCCTTCTCTTTGACAGGTAACTTTTTCTGCAGAACAGCTAAGACGGTCTCTCTTATAGGAATTCTCTCATTCTCTTTCAATTTATTCATGTTAGTCCATAATTCTTTAAGAAAACGAGCATACCTTGGAACTTGCTTTATTGCTGTCAGCAAGGGAATATTGATCTCCATCTTCTCAACATCTTTAGGATTTCTTTATCATATTCTCCTTTCTTTTTCTTAGCCAAATAGTAAGGGAAAGGTGGTTTCTCTGGGTTAACTTCTTCTTTTTGCTTTTTAACTTCATTATGAGTATTCTCCTCTATGTCTAGGCCATACCGAGATGCACGTTTTTCATCCCCACCAGGTATTTCCTTCCCATTACGAAGGTTGATTGCATGAATGTCTTATTTGGGGTCCATTGGGTCTCTAGCTTATTCATAGAAGTGGCTAATTTGCTAATTTGGTCTCAGATGTATTGAATGTTGGCATCAGTTGTCTGCTAGAATTGACTAATTTACTGTAGCTGTTAAGCACTATTTTGTTGCAGCTGCTGGGGTACTTGAGTGGTTGCCATCAAATTCTTCATCATCTCCTCCAAGCTTTGAACTCTATCACCAAGATTCGTCTGTGAAGATGTAAATCGTGACTGATTTTGTTGAGGGATTTGGTTCTGCTGCTTGGTTCCATATCTTAGATTGGGATGATCTTTCCATCCCGGATTATACGTATTCGAATATGGGTCATATCTTGTCTGATATTGCCCACAAAAGTTGTTGACTGAATTAATTTGAGCATCACAATCATCCTCATGCAGAGGAGGACATGAATCTGTAGCATGCCCTTGTATGCCACATATACCACAAACTAGAACTTTCAGTGGCTGTTGTCCTTGATTGGTGGCTAATTTATTCACAACAGAGATCGTTTGTTGCAACAAAGTAGTAATATCATCGATTATTGTATCAAAGGATTTCACAGTTACCTCATTGACCTGTTTTGGTGTAAACTCAGATCTGGTACTGAATTGTTGGGAATTTGAAGCCATAACAGAAATTAAATCTCGAGCTTCCCTTGGTGTTTTGCTGATAATGGGACCTCCACTTGTTGCACCCATCATTCTCCTCTCTAATGGAAGTAATTCATCATAAAAGTATTGGATTAACAATTGTTCAAAAATCTTATGTTGCGGGCAGCTAGCACACAATCTCTTAAATCGTTTTCAATACTCATACAATGTCTCAGAATCCTTCTGCTTTTTGCTGCAAATTTCCCATCTCAAGTTAGTAGCTTTAGAAGCGTGAAAGAATCTCTCTAGGAATAATTGCACCATGTCAGTCCAAGTATCAACTAAACCAGGAGGTAGGTAAAATAACCAATCTTTTGCTCTATTAGCCAAGGAGAATGGAAAAGGCCCTCAATTTGATTTGATCTTCAGAAATTCCTTGAGGCATGAAACTGGAACACACAATGTGGAACTCCTTCAAATGTTTGTTTGGATCTTCATTCTCAACACAATGGAATTTGGGTAAAAGTTGAATCAGCCTTGACTTCAGTTCGAATGGAACACGTAGTGGTTGACACTTAATGTAGAGAGGCTACTGAACAACAGTTAGGGTAGCCAACTCTTTCAAAGTTTGCTCGGCTGAAGCAGCAAGTAGAGCAACTGGTGCATCAACATGTAGTGTGTGGTGATCAGTCATGTCGACGTCTGAATCAGTGTCAACTAAAGAATCAAAAATCTCTGCAAGTGTGTCACGTCGATGCCTTGCTGAAGAAGAAGAAACTTGAGTTTTACGGATTCTTGCTTCTTTTCATAGTCTCTTTGTTGTCTTTTCAATTTCAAGATCAAAATGAAGTTCTTCTGCAAAATCAGAACGCTTAAAAAGAGAAATAAAACTAAAAACAAATCAATTAGACAAAAAAATTTAGACACCAGCCCTCAACACAGGTGCCAAAATTTGATGGGTATGGAAACCAGCAAATTAATTCCTACTCTAGAACTCAAAATAAATGAAATTTTAAGACAATGGTGAGCATGGTCGAATCCACAGGGACTGGTAAAGACTTGTCTAATTGCAGAAAAGCATAGTTAAAATGAAAGGGAGATTTTTGATTAAAAAGAAAACAAACAAAGCAAGTAATTAAATCAAGAAATTAGAATTATGAAGAAAGAAATTAATATCACGAAAGTCTAGACAAAGTACATATATGTCTCACTTTATTAATCGATCACAGGTAACAAAAGATAAATTAGTATTATTCATACATGCAAGTTATAGTTACAGGTGACGCACTTCGTAACCAATGTTTACTTACTATATCGTTAGTTCCGGGACACCCTACAAACTACTTCCCTAATCAATAAACAATTCTCGGGATGCCCTGTAGAATTCAATTTACATGTTGCATTAAGAATTATAAAGACCCTACCCAAGCTAACAAACTCGGAAGCCGCGATTTATTTAAGCAAGATTATCATATTTCGCTAATGACAGTCGAAGCCCGTTATTACAATAACATTAACTTACCACTTATTTTAGACACACAATCACAGATCTACGAATCTAACTGGTTGTTATTGTTCTATTAACTAAATCAATGTGGCCATTATCAATCCAATCAACAAAATAATAATTAATCATTCAAAAATAGGAATAGAACAAATGCATAAACAGTAAAGAACAATTAAAATAGAACCTCACGATTAATTAAAGATTGACTTTGATTGTACCTTAACTAGAAAAGAAATTAGTTTCTCATAATTGGAATAAGAACACAAAAACTAAAAGTTGCAATCAATTACAGAAGAATCCAAGGTAGCAGAAATAAAGTGGTTGCTCCCATATATATGAGGTAGCCCACTTAACCTAATACAAAATTGTTCCATAATGTTCCAAAAATAGCCTTCCTAAAATCTCACTTCAAAACAATCAAGTTTTCTGCTTGTTTAATTAGTCAAAACACATGTTTGAACTCCATGCATGTGTCTTAGAGTTAACCTCATCATGTATAGGCCTTGCAGTAACATCTAGAATCCACTTTAAGCACAAACTAGCTCCAAATCCTTCCTATTTGCACCAAATCAACTCCTAGATAAGATAAAACACAGAGTAGCATAAATACAGAAAATGGACACTAATGCACGCAAAACAATATTAAAATGCTAATGAAAATATACATGAAATACACACTAACAGTCACCAATGATGTAAAATTTGGTTGCTCTCTAAGAGATTTAATTAGGTCCTTTTTGTTTTGCTCCTTAAGAATTTCTTCTTTTGTATGGAGCGAATGGGACATCTTAACAACTTGCTTCTCCTTTTTTTCTAATGTGTCCCGGGTGTCTCCTTTAGAGGACTGTTCCTTCAGGACTTTTACTAGTGTCTCGAATGGAACATTTTTGGAATCCATGGCTATATCTATATCTATAGCCTACTTCTCCTTTTTTGCCGGCATCTAGGTTTAACACCTTAGGGGATTGCCCCCAAGTGTCTTGTGGGCATCGTCAGTGAGAGCCATTGGAGAACTGCTAGTTGATGGCTTCCAATTTCTGATTGTTGGCTTCCAACTTCTAGTCAATATTCTATAAGGTCTGTTGGAGGGATTTTTGGTCTATCTTTTGGAGTTGAAAGAGTTGAGAAGAGAGAAAATGAACACCAAGATTTAGAGTGGTTCAACCAATCTTGCCTATGTCCACTACTTAAAGTCCTCACTTAGGATTTTCTCAATCCACTATAACTCGATGATTGATTACGACTCAATTCAACAAGGCTAACTACAAATAGGTTGATTCCCAGCTAACATCTACAAAGCCACCTTCACTTTCAAGTTAACTGAGAACTTTTACAAATAGGTTGATTCTCGGCTCACACCTACAAAGCCCAACTCAAGTCGATTGTCTCTTAGGCTCACACCTTAAAAACCCTTACAATGTTGTTTTTTAAGACTCACAACAAACCTTTTCCCACACCCAAGGTGTATGCAAAAAGATACAAATGAAAGTTTTATACTAGGAGTAAATGTGTTTGCTTAATGCTCATGATCTTCTCTCTAGTTTGGTTTTGGTGTTTTGGGTTGATGGATTGATCTAAATAATTGGACTTGAAAGCACATGATTATCCATGCATTCTCTGCCTTTTCTTCATGTATTTATAGCGTTTCTTGCTCATATGACCGTTGGGATTGATAATCTAGCCATTGGAGTGCATTTGATGCTTGATTTCTTACCATATATGACTTAATCGTATAAGAATTATTTCTACTCGAGTAACTCTTCTACTGAAGCCAATATATTCAAATTTCTTAATTTTAGCATTCTCATTTATTCTAGAGCCTTCGATTACTTGAGTAAGCTTATTTTCTACTTGAGTAACTCTGTGTCCACTGATTATTCTTGGTCTTTTCCTTTCTCAAGTCAAAACTCCTTTTCCTCATGCTACTGGAACTTGTTTTACTCGAGTGAGTATGAATCTTACTCGAGTAACACTTCTTTTACTCCAACAATTGAATCTTTTTGGCCATCTCATTGAATATTGTACTTTGCTAAATTAATTTCTATTTTTTGTTCATCATTAAAACATAAGAGGATCTAAATGTGAACCACCCTTGGTTCAACAAGGTCTGTAACACTTGTTGAAGCAATGCATCTATTAAGATAGCGGCTTGTGGAGCCTATCCCCTTGGGACCAATAGTGGCTTTGGTTCTTGTGATTGAAATTTTTCCTTCATGACCATTGTTGTTGCATTGGTCTTATCATCTCTGTTTTCAAGACTGGAATCGACAGTTTCTTTTTTACTTCTGATTTTCATCATTGCTTAAACTCGTCCCACCGAGCGTGCTACAAATTGTTCTCTGATTTCTGCAAAAACAATCCAGGGGACAATTTTCGCTTTTTGGTTCAAATGTTGTCAGAGCGTGCCAATGAATTTGGGTTTTTCTAAACCGTGAATTGAAAGTGATTTGCACTCGAAAAATCAATCTAACTCCTTATCAAACTAGACAAAGGGTCTCATGTCTCTTTAATCAACAATAACAAGATAAAAATAATGATGAAAACAAATGCAATGAGTTTAATGAGAATTTTATTAACTGAAGAAAAGAAATCTGAAATTAAAACAGAGGACTATTGAAAAATAAATCTGGAATTCATGGTTTCATAGGGTTGAGTTTTGTGTGTTGAGTTGAACGTCCTTTCTTTGGTGTCCTCTGTCTATGTTTATACTGTTCTGGAGTGAATCTTGTGGAGGACAACTTGATTTCATCATCTATTGCATTGATTTTTCCTTATTTTGTTCTATTATCTCTGATTTGTAGTGACCTTGTCCTCTAGATTTCCTTCTCTGTCCTAGGTCATTTGAAAGACTTTCCATTCATAATGATTATTTCCTTATCTGTCTCGGATTTTGTGGCCATGAAATAATTATGTTTCTAACTTTCCTTATACGTCCATGGTCTTTGGCAATCAAATACATATCTCTATTCTCTGTTGTCATTGATCATTATTGATAGGCTTGTCTTGCACGACAGAAGGCTGCCTTTTTGGTGTACCTAGTGCCAGGGTTGTGTCCTTTTGTTGCCATCCAAAGAATTTGCATGGTAAATTGTTGTTAATGTCAAAATGTTATTGATGTTAGGTGTGTGAGAAAGAGAGCAAGACACAAGTGATTAAGGGTGCAATTTTCGGGTTTTTAAGCTGATTGAAAAACCTTGTTCGGCAGTATAAGCATTACTATATTGTATATCATTTAATATATATTTTTTTAAATTATGTCATTTTTAAATTTATTATTAATTATACACTATCTGTTAAATTTTACTATTTCTAAACAAGCTTGTCAAAAGACTAGTCGGAAATGCTTAGATGGCAATCTACGGTAGAGTTTTCTCTTCTTCTTTTACCTAACCAGTGGACAAATATTTCTACAGCTAGTCAATCTCGCATTCGAACGTGCCTGCCTATGGAATATGCTTGATATATAATCATCAAGTTCTAATTTCTTAAAGGCAAACCTACTTGGAATTCAAATGGTTAGCAACCTAGCAGTGTCAGTATTATTTTATTGATTTGACATTCAAATGGTTCAAAAATAATAATAATTAAAAGTCTAACAATGATATTTAAAGTTATATTAGCAGTAATTACTAAGTAATTTGAGTATTATCAGTACCACCAATGTAGGCGTACTTTTATTTATTTTAGTCTTGACAAAGTCTTAAAACCTCCATTTCTCAATTTTGTAGATAATCGTAACAACAACGTTTGCCAGCACAATTATATTATTATTATTATTATTATTATTATTTAAGTAGCTAGCTACAGGAATATGATACTAGAACTGATTCTTCATTTTAGGCATATATTAGTTTGAATGTCTGTGTATAACACAAGCTTAATTTTGGGTTTGAGATTTTAAAATTTTAAATTTTTTTAATTGATATGGTCATAAGAAAAACAAATATGATGGTTATGATGAGGACAAATCAAATAAATTTGAAGTTTATTTACAAGATTATTTATATACTTCATAAGAAAAAACAAAGGGTGGGTGCACGTAGAAATAAGTAATTATAATGAGAACAAATCAAATTATGGTGGTTAAAATCCATGACTCAAATGTAAGATCAGATATGATATAATGAGGGATGAAGTTCAAAAGTTCAAATTAATTATGAATACTATAATATATATTTAAACACCAAAATATCAAAAGGTCATCCATATGTCTATCAAATAATGACTTCCACAAAATCCTCCCAAGTAAGAAAATACTATTTCTCAATAACAAAAGCATACACATAGACAACTTGGATTGGATCGGTTCTCGGTTCGTATATTGTTTAAGTATATGTAGTAGTAATATGCAATTTAGATACTTTTAGTCATTAAGTTATCATGGTTATATCAAACTAAATTTGGAAAAAATAATTGTAAATAATTTTTTTTTATGAATATTGGTGCTATTCTTTTAATCTACATATTGAAAAGATATCATTAGCCCATTTAAAAAAAAAACAAAAGATAAATCAAAAAATTTTGAACTTAATATTCAATTTGAGATATCATATAGATCTTTCAATTTATAAAAATGTTTTCACAGAGATGTCCGTTACCAATATTTAGACTTCCAATATAGCTAATATTTTTTTTGGATAAGAAAGGAAAATTTTATAGAAATAGATAAAAAAAAAATAGGTTTATCTAGCCATTGTAACTATATTAAGTGAATAAAGATAGATCTTTAATTTTGGCATATCAAGAAAAATCCTACATAAATAGAATTCTCTAAATAGTAGCTATTAAAACGTTATAAGAAACATGTGACCTAAAAAGCTCTTAGTTGCAAGCAAAGACACCAAGTTTAAAATAAATATACATTAATTAAAATATATTAATTAAATAAATTAATTATAATATACATTAATTAAAATACATTAATTAGAAACATTAATTAAATATGCATTAATTATAATATAATGAAACTTTGAAATTAATAGTTTAAATATGAGAAAATACCAAAAATTTAGAAAAATTAAATAAAATCATATAGGTTAGCCACCTCAATGACCTTTGATCTACTCTTTATCTAAAACACTATAATATATATCATTGTCATTTGTACTCTTTGTTTTTTTCTCCTCTTTTTCACATGTCATTTGTTTCGTTTGGTTTTTCTGTCCTCCAAAGTCCAAACTCCCATTGATGGGTATTTGGCTTTGGTAGGTTGAATTGCAGATAATAGATATAGATTGTAAATTGTTAGATTGCATAATAATAAAACTAAGATAATGAACGTCTTTTAAGAATTATAATATATTGAATATATTATAAGAAAAAGCATGAAAATATTCAATTAAAAAATTAAAATGATAAAAGAAAGCAAAATACACTTATAGAATACACATGTTAAAAAGTTGTCAAAAATGGAAACACGGAAAAAAGATTAAAAAAATGTCTCAATTTGATCACGTATTGACCACGTGTTAGGAAATTGACCATGTGTTGAGTATGCTTTTTCACCAATGAAAATGAGTACAAATTGAAAACAATATGAGTACAAAACGAGTACGACAATAAAATGAGAGCAAACACCAACAAATAACTACAAGTCAAAATAAAATTTTAAAAAATATTTTAATTTTTTCTTTATTATTCGATAAAATTATGAGTACAAATAAGAACAAAATGAGTACAACCCAAATTTAGGTATTATTTTATAATTTTACGAACTAAAAAATGACTAAAGTGTAATTTTTTCATTTGAGGCTACAACGAGGGTTTTGAAACCCTAGCCACCGCCCTTTTCACTACCCCTCTTTCTGTGGCAACCTTTCTCTGACTCTCTCTCTCCTAATCCCATCTTGCTCTCTCTCTTGGTCGGTCTCCCTCGCTCTCGCTCTCATTCTCTCTCGTCATCAGTCTTCCTCTCTCTTACATACCTTAATCTCGCATTGTGCTGGTGAAGAATGTCCAATCATTGTGATGATGGATATCGATTTCAAATCTCAATGGCGAGTAGAGAGGAGGGACAAAGGAAGCGGGAGAAGGAAAGATGAAGAAAGAGAGGGGGGGTTTGAGTGAAATTTAAATTGTGACTATTACATAGCAGAAAATATAATCCATTGTATTGCATATGTGGAGTTTTTTTTAATCACACATGTGGAGTTAAAATGACAAAAAGTCATGGAGTGTAATTTCCTCTATAATATATGTTATATCAGTATATTATGTTCCAAACATCCCTAATTTCATTCTACATCATCAAAACAAATCTATCACTTCATTTTCAGTCTTAGCCAGCACTTGGGGTGTAATCGAGCCGAGCCGAGCCGCTCTGAGCTTTAGAGTGTTCAACCTCAACTTGACTAAAATGTTTCCAGCTCAAAATCTTGTTCAATCTTGGTTCATTTCAAAGCTCGTTTGTTCACGAGCTTTTCGAGATCAACTCAGCACTAGGGGTTTACTCGTTCAAACTTGGCGCAAAAACTCTAAAAAGAATACAATGAAATTTACGTTAGTTTAATAAACTCATGTTGAGTATATAGTCGAATTAAGAACTATTAGAAGTTTCATCTTGTTTTACAAGTTCAGCCCAATATTATATTTTATACTCTTATAAGCACAGTTTATTAGTACAAATTTGCACTTTTGTCAATATGACCCAAATATTAAATACTATTCCAAACATAAGTATATTTTTCATAAATTAGTTAACACATATATAAATATACGTACATAAATACACACACACACACACACACACACACACACACACATATATATAAGTCTACAAATGAGCTTGTTCATCAGGATGTTCATGAACACACAAACAAGTCTGTTCGCGAGCTGAGTTTTCAAGTGTTCAAAATCGGCTTGTCTATTAATTTGAGCTTACAATCTTTCTTAAGCCCGATTCATTTAATGAGCTGAGTTACAAACGAGCTTTTATCGAGTTGAACGTTGTGAGCAGCTCGGCTCATTTTTATCCCTAGCTAGTACATTCCAAATCACATTTTTTTAGTATACTTGGTGAAAAAGACAAAATATATTCGGTCATGACCAGTTCTTCTGTATTTTGACTAAATTTTAAATCTTTGTACTAACCAACAGTAATTTACTTATGAATTCATCAAAATTTTCAATTAACCAAAGTGGTAATTACGCGTTACATGAACAAATCTTTGTAATATTTATTCTACACGGATAAGTTTCACATATTATAGATATACCTTTCAATTTTTCTTCCGCACGAGCATCACTTTTTGAATTCATGGCATCTTGATAATATGTTTTTGATTTGTTATTGATATTTATATATTGTTGATATATTATTGATATTTTTTGTATTATAAATTCAAGACGTCTTGTTTATGTGTTGTAAATATGTTGTTTATATGCCGAAAACAACATGTAAACAACGTATAAACAATATATAAACAACAAATCAATAATATATAAATTATAGATTTATTTATATATTGTTTTGAATATAAAATAACATATAAATAAGATATCGATAATATTCAAACAATATTCAAATAATATATGAACAAGAAACATCATAGAAATAATGTATAAACAACATATAAACAAGTTTTAAACAAGTCTGTAAAATGAACATATTTTAAATAAATTCTAAACAAGTTTTAAACGAAATATAAATAATTACGTACATCTGTAATTTATAAAGTTTGGTTCACGTATCCGTAATTTTGTAATTTTCGCCTAAAATATTAAAAGTGAGCCACGTGAATCCTTAATTAACGAATCTGGGCTACGTGATTCTTTTTTATTGTTTGTGTTTTGACCGTTGCAACTTTTTGATGCAACGGTGAGCACCACTTTTTTTTTTTAATATATTTTTGTGTTTAAATTATTTTTTTTTTCTAAATGTAATTTATTTTTTTTTATGTTTTTGTGTTTAAAGTATTTTTTTCTATCTAAATGTAGTTTTTTTTCCTTTTTTTGTATTTTTATGTTTTCTTTTTTTTTTTCTTTTTTTAATTTAATGTATTTTTTTATTTTTTTAATATAATGGTATTAAAATATTTTATTAAAATTATAAATAAAAATTTTCACACAAATTATTTTTAATACTATTTTATGTATTTTTATTATTACACGTAATATATTTGTAATTATTTAATTTCTATGTAGTAAATTTTAATTATTTAAGTGAAATATATATTTTTGGGTAAATTAATTTTATGATATTATTTATAAATTATATAATTTTACACTAATTAAATATATTAAATTATTTGTGTGAAAAAATATATTTTATGTAGTTTATATTGTAAAAAATTTAAATAAAAAATAAAGTGACAATAAATTTTATAGTAAAATATAATAATAATTTAAGTTATTGAAGAAAAATAATTTAAAAAAATAGGGTTTTAATAGAATGCTGGTATAATAATGATGCGTGAATCGCAATGATGGTCTAAGAATGAGTTTCGTCTAGATTGTCTACATATCTATATGTCTATGTTAATAGCCAAATCACCAAATTTAAATTTAAATTTAGCCCCAAAAGTTGGGCTAAATTTGCACCTTACCCCAAAAACCTTTCGTACATATTTTCAGTACAGAATTTCCTTACCATCATAAATCCGTGATTGGCGTGCCTATATCAAAATCAAAGAGCAAGGGAAATATGAGGGAGGAAGAGGAAGAAGACAAGAGAAGAGAAGCTGCAATAGCATCGTTTCCAGCATTACTGTCTGGTTTCCATCAATTTTCGAATTATGATTTTGTTTTGAAGAAGGGATATTACATAAGTTGCTGTAGATTTGCATATGTAGGATACTACATCGAGAAAGCCTGTAGCAATTTTAGTTTTCTCAAATTAACGCCATGTCTCTGTTTATAAGTAGAATTTGCTTCTTATAGTATGAGATATTCATGATGTTGTAATTAAACCGTAAGATGATCCTATGCTAGATTGCAGGATCAAGTTTCTTTCATGTTTTTTAATTTATTAGGTATTTGATGTCTCCTAGCAGATGAGCAATAAAATGCAGATTTATTTTCTCTTCATTTGCTTGATTAGTTTTTCTTGTAAAAGCTTACAGTGCACCCTCAAAATTTCATGTTTTAATGGAGGTGGGAAGCTGTGGTCTTTATTTGGCCGGAATTATGATTTTTGCTAATTGTCATGTCTGTTTTAATTGGTGAAATTGGACTTAATACAAGTTACTTGATATGATCTTTTGATGAGTATGAAAGAGTGTAGCTCATTTCTATTAAGTTGGCTTACTGTCTGCCTTTTGCTGGTGGCTACAATATTTTCTACGTTGGATCCTGCTTATGAAGAGAACTATTTTTGTTTTTTGCTTGGTGAGAGTTTAATTTCTTAGTCAAGGATGATGGTTTAGAGGGTCTGATAATGATTATTTCTGTGAGTTGAGGAATGCTTGTTGACCCAAGGGAAAAATCAAAGGTGTTTGTTTCATACGGTAAGAGAGTTTTGGGTGGTTGAGAAGCCTTGTGTATGAAGAACAGAGAAACTAATCAACTTTGGGATTTGAGAGCATGCTAGATAGGATTTACTGTAACTCAAGGATTGTCTTCCTTCTTTCATTTTACTTTTTCTTTTTTCTTCTTATCAGACTGTTGAATTTAGCACAATCAAATAGGGATTTGAATATTATTTAATCAAGCAGCATCAGAGGTAGAATGGCTTTCTATATCACTGAACATCATACTATGGCGTTTAACCTAAAGTGGTAGTACCCATGGACCTTCCGAATAAGTTGAGGACTTTTACCATTTTTTACCCACAAAACATTAGTACAGAATGAAAATCTACCCTTTTGCTTTTGCCTTTGGCTGTTAGTAGATAGATAATATGGATAGTTTTCACATGGAACTTTGGAGGCTTAAAATATTGAATGATTCTATTACAGATTCATCTTGTCTCTTTTGCATTTTCATATCTGAAATTTTATATTTTCTCCGTCTGATTAAATGATTAATCTAAATTCAGAGGCTAAAGTGAATTAAA